>FR990048.1:9488285-9795781 GCA_905404095.1 Glaucopsyche alexis
CACTGTAACATACACATACATGATAAAAAAGGGTCGGGGGGTCGCGAAACATTTATTCATACAATCGCAAGTCGCATCATGAAAAAGGTTGAAAAACACTGATTTAGGGTATCAAAAATATTTTTTTCAGCCTATTCTCATACCGACCAAATACAGAGTCATGTAAAATTTTACAAAAATAGGTCAAACCGTTTCGGAGTAGATCTTTGATGAGATATGATCCACACAATATGATAATTATAAATACGATGATTCCTGCGTAGAAAATCTAATACATCTATACAAACCCTTCAATTACTTATATTTATTTAATAAATATAAGTTATTGAAGTGTTTGTTTGTAATTTCAAATTAACATCTTTGCAATAAATGCATATTATGATAGTACCTACCTATATTATTTACTAGTCTCTATTTAGTGTTATTTTTAAAATATTTACTTATCTTTGCCATTTAGGACTGATTTTTCAATGGTCAGATAATTCTTACCTGAGAAATAAATATGTGACTGACAGATTTTCATACAAAATCTGTTAAGTCACATATTTATTTCTTAGTTAAGAGTTATCTGACGAAGCTAGGAATTAATCTGTGATATAGCTATAATTTACTGCACTATTTTTAAATATGATATTATTATTTTATCCCTTTTACCGTAATACAAAAATACTTATTTTGTACGTAATGCGACAGACAGTGATAGGTATAATTACGTAGAATCATTTACCCTTCCTCGCTAATGGTGGAATCGTGTTAGTGAGGAAAATGTGACAAAATGACAAACTACTCGTTATTATAATAATATAAACTAAAGGTCGCTCTATGGTCCTAATTCGTTCATTTTTAAACGGTTTTATTTAGCTTGCCCTGTTTGTTTTTTTGGGTCAAATCTAGTAATTGAAATTGATCTGAAATTTGAAATGCACCTTTAGTTTTTGTGACAAATATAATTTAATAAACTCGGTATCATTTTAAATCCAAAACGGCCGCCGCTACAAAATGGCGGATAACATATTTTATCACTACTTTCTCAATATGGGTATCAAATGAAAGCGCTTGATTAGTAGAATAGAGTTCCTTATGAAAATAAAATGAAAATCCAATATGGCCGCCAACAAAATGGCAGGTTCATTTTTCTTTTCACAACCCCTTCAATATGGGTATCAAATAAAATATTGACTAGTAGAATAGATTGTAAAAGTTAGATTATAACAAATCGTCAGGAAAAAACCTTGTAATAATGAGGCACTGAATGAATTAAAAATAATGAGAAGTATGTATCAAAATTAAAAACTAAAAACTAGAAAATAAAAAAAAAATGTATTTTTTTTAAGTTAGACGGTTTTATTGGAAATAAGATTAAAATGATGTAGACAATGTACTAAAAGCTAAAAATAATTCGGTAGGTCCTCCACCACTCTCCTTATCAATTTAGGGCATTGATCAGACAAAAAAATAAAAATCGTTGGGCGTGTGAAATTTCTATCAAGTCAACCGCTATATTATCTAAACGCCGTTTACATATTTACGCAGGTTGCCAAGCGTCGCGACCAGTTATTTATCTATGGACACTTTAATTACTCATATACCTTAAATATCTTGTCCCAATTGATAATACTCATCATCATCAATTGCCATCTTCATAATGAAGTTGGGCGGTCAGTATGCTGAATGTTTTGCGATCCTGGGCTTATATCTTCAATTATGGGTATCCATTTCTTCACATCATCCATCCATCATGACAATACTAAGCTCTTTATCTGGGGGCACGGTAGTGCCCCCATGCCAAGATGTGCAGCGAAGCGCAAGGGCACTACCAAACCACCTTTTCTCGAAGCGTTTCGTCGATTTTTTGAACCCTCATAACTTGAGTTTGGATTGTACCAGATAAATGAAACTTTCAGGATTTGTTCCCATCAGCGGTCTCATTAAACATGTAAAGTTTCGATTACCTACCTCTTATACTTTAGATTTTATTGATATCTAAAAACCCCTGATTCCGTCACTGACTCACTGATGATAAACAAAATTATATCGTACTTACGGATGTTCTCGAAAGCTGAAATTTGTTACGTAAGATTGTATTAATACACAACCAACATAAAAATTCTCAAAATTGGAACTTTCATCTTCCAACCCCTTAAACAAGGGAGTTAAATTTAATTATCTGTGAAAGCGCCATCTATCGCGTTATTGTGAACTATATAAGTTATGTCGTCGTTCATCGCTAGGCTTGTAAACTAATTGACTAATATTGACTGAAATAATTATTTCCCGAATATTCTGAATTTGAACGGAAAATTTAACATATATGCAACATTTATTTAATTAAGTTAAGAATTATTAAGGTAAGAAGTCTCATATAAACTTTTATCCTTCAACCCCTTAAACTACAGGATGGAAGTTTCTATAATATTACCACAAATTTAGCTAGAGGCCTGAAAATTGTTGTTGTTATTAGGGATCCGATAATAACAATAAAATTTAATAAAATAACCATGTATCCCTTTATTAACAACTAGCGACCCGCCCCAGCTTCGCACGGGTACAATACTGATACTAATACTACAGAATGTCTTTAAACCTCTAACAAAACGGGCGAAATCAAGTCAAAACAAACAGAAACAAATTAATATAGGTACCTACTAAAACTCAATGAAATAAGTAGGTGTGTATACTTTTATCGTATGAAATACTATAGATCTAAACTCCCCCCGCACGCGCACCCCCGCCGTGGTGACGCCCACTTCGCAACGGGCCGTGCAGCAGAAATCGTAATAGAAAAAAATATTTTAATTTCGCCATAACTTCAAAACCAAACGTCCAATTTCATTCATTCAAAGACCAAATATTATCTACATAAACTGTTCTTAGTGATAAAATAATTTATTTTGATAAGGATTAATAGCATGAGTAAAATAAACGCGTTTAAATGTAGTCCAAAAAATATTCAAGATTTCTAAATAAAAAAATGGTTGTTGTGCCTAACTCGACATAGATAGGTATAGTGTGTCGCGGACTTTTTTGTAGATATTTATAAGATCTACAATTAATTAGAACATTTTATGGTTCTATCTTTTATAGTTTAGGCAGCGTACGCAAAATAAGTAACTTTTCTGGTTGATTTTTTACACCTTGTGTCCGAAAAACTCAAATATTTTACGGAACCCTATTTTTTTCCAAAATAAAATTTAGCCTATGTTACTTGTGGATAATGTAGCTTTCGAATGGTGAAAGAATTTTTGAAATCGGTCCAGTACTTTTTGAGCCTATTCATTACAAACAAACAAACAAACAAACACACAAACAAAGTTTTCCTCTTTATAATATTAGTGTAGACAAAAAACACAATATTTTTTTTAATCTTTATCGATATATTTTATTGCACTTGTTAATTTTACCCGTATGTATTTTCCGTTTAAATTACTAAAGAATACTCGGGAAATAATTAGGTACCTATTTAAATATTACGTCAATTAGATTCCAATTCAAGCGACGAACTCATAACTAACATAATTCATAATGTACGAGATAGATGTCACTTTTACACAAGACTATAAAAATATTATGAGTTATCATTAAAACGAATAATAATAATTAACTGAAGGGAATGAAATAATAAAAAAAACTATGTATCAAATTACAGTTACGTACTTTTTAGTATCATCAAAATATTTACAGTATCCGAGTAACTTACAATAAATAAAATGTAGTAAAAGCGCCACCTAGCATAGCTTATAAACAATAATCAATTATAAATGGGCATTCAAGTAGTACTTACTGCTACCGACAGATGTCAGTGCTTCGACTAAATTTATTACATAAGTCATAGAACGTGAGTATATTTTTTTACCCTGAAAGATTCGGCTACTTGTTTGTAGTAACTAGTACCTGGGAGACGTGAGTCATGCTCAGGAGTGACCCGGGAGATCGAGCTTTGCTCGGAGTTTAAACAATAGTACGGAAGAAGAAAAATTATAAAAGGAATAACCTAACCAAGAGCATGTCAGGACATGTCTAAGGAGGGTTCCGTAACTATAAACGCGTAATAGCCAATAGGTATTTATTTAAATTACTTCAAAAGTTATTGTCCGATTAGTTCAAATATTTTTCCGAAAGAATAAGTAACGACCACTGTGGCGCAGTGGTGAGCGCGTTTGTACTCAAGCCGGAGGTCGCGGGTTCGAATCCCGCCAGGGAACAAAAAAGTCTTATTATTTAGTATGATGCAAAGGGTGGGGAGGGCTTGGGGGGGGGGGGGGGACTTGTAAACCACTTTGGATGCCAGTTACTCCAAATTGTTGACTTTGTAAAAAAGTAATGTATGAAACCTTGCCTTTATTTTATAAGACGTATTCAACGATACCCCTCACATTAATGGCTAACAATAAAAAAATATTTTTCATCCCCACTTCACATGTATGAAGCCCCTGAAATATAAAATAAGTATTTTATGATGCCAAAAGTGACATTTAAGTTACATATTACATAACTGTTCCAAATTTCATCAATTTATATTCATAACTAGCTGTTGCCCGCGGTTCCGCTCGCGTAAATAGCGTATCCCACTTTTTCAGAATAAAAAATTGCCTATGTTCTAATCCAGAGCCTAAACTACTACCGTATCAAATTTCATCGAAATCCGTTCAGTAGTTTTTCGTGAAAGAGTTACAAACATCCATCCATTCTCACAAACATTCACATTTGTAATATTAGTAGCATAACAGAAGCTGCAACAATGGACAGACAGACAGACGGAGACGGACGGACGGACACAGTAAATTTATAAGGTTTCCTCGAGTATTACGAAACCCTATTACATAGAATAATATAGAATTAAAAAAAATCGTCTGACTGGGATTCGAACCCGCGATCAATTTGCCATTAACGCAAAAGTCTGTCGCCTAGTAGCTGAAATACTGAAAGCCGTTTCCGAGAATCTCAATTCATATTTACAAGATTTGCTTGTTTGAAGTACTATCAGATAATGAAAATTTGTATTGTAATTTGTATTACGTACCTACGTTGCAATATATTAAAGTTAGCTGACCCGGCAAACGTTGTTGCCTTATTAAAAGTTAAAAACACTATAATTGATCAGTTATCGAGCGGGATGAAAAATGATTAAATTACTAAAATGGCTATAAAAAAAATAAAAATGGTGATAAAAAAGTAAAAATTTAGGATTGTATGTATTTTTAATTACCACATTATAAAAAAATAAAAACAAAAAATTTCGTCCAAAAATTAAAAAAAAAATTAAGGGTGAACAACCCTTATCACTTAGGGGTATGGAAAATAGATAGTAGCCGATTCTGAATACGCATATTAAATTTGGTAAAAATCGGTAAAGCCGTTTCGGAGGAGTACTAACATTGAGACTTGGAAATTTTATATATTAGAAGATAGATAGATTGTTCCAGTGTAATATTACGGAAATACCGTGATATTATTGTTTAATATGATAAAAGGGAGCAAACGTGATACGCCTGATGAAAAGCGACTACTGTTGCCCAAGAATACGTCTTGTACTCTCGTATGTACGTACTATACGTACTCTTGTGAGCAGGCTTATGTAGCATTCTCTAGTGACCAATTCGCAAGGCGTTCACCTAGTTAAATATTGACTTCTACCGCATCAAATTTCATCGAAATCCGTTCAGTAGTTTTTCGTGAAAGAGTTACAAACATCCATCCATTCTCACAAACATTCACATTTGTAATATTAGTAGGATAACAGAAGCTGCAACAATGGACAGACAGACAGACGGAGACGGACGGACGGACACAGTAAATTTATAAGGTTTCCTCGAGTATTACGAAACCCTATTACATAGAATAATATAGAATTAAAAAAAATCGTCTGACTGGGATTCGAACCCGCGATCAATTTGCCATTAACGCAAAAGTCTGTCGCCTAGTAGCTGAAATACTGAAAGCCGTTTCCGAGAATCTCAATTCATATTTACAAGATTTGCTTGTTTGAAGTACTATCAGATAATGAAAATTTGTATTGTAATTTGTATTACGTACCTACGTTGCAATATATTAAAGTTAGCTGACCCGGCAAACGTTGTTGCCTTATTAAAAGTTAAAAACACTATAATTGATCAGTTATCGAGCGGGATGAAAAATGATTAAATTACTAAAATGGCTATAAAAAAAATAAAAATGGTGATAAAAAAGTAAAAATTTAGGATTGTATGTATTTTTAATTACCACATTATAAAAAAATAAAAACAAAAGATTTCGTCCAAAAATTAAAAAAAAAATTAAGGGTGAACAACCCTTATCACTTAGGGGTATGGAAAATAGATAGTAGCCGATTCTGAATACGCATATTAAATTTGGTAAAAATCGGTAAAGCCGTTTCGGAGGAGTACTAACATTGAGACTTGGAAATTTTATATATTAGAAGATAGATAGATTGTTCCAGTGTAATATTACGGAAATACCGTGATATTATTGTTTAATATGATAAAAGGGAGCAAACGTGATACGCCTGATGAAAAGCGACTACTGTTGCCCAAGAATACGTCTTGTACTCTCGTATGTACGTACTATACGTACTCTTGTGAGCAGGCTTATGTAGCATTCTCTAGTGACCAATTCGCAAGGCGTTCACCTAGTTAAATATTGACTTCAGTTGTATTAAAACACAAGAGTCAGCTGTAGTCGAATATAATCGACTAAGAGCCAAGTATCGCCCTAATCTGCCACTTATTGTAAATAGTAAGCCAACAAAGAAAAACCAAACCAAGAGCATGTCAGGACATGTCTAAGGAGGGTTCCGTAACTATAAACGCGTAATATCCTTTTTTTTTAATTACTCCAAAAGTAACTGTCCGATTTGGTTCACAATAATTTTCCTAAAGAGTTTTTAGCAAGTTTCTATCTTATATAGTTTAAAAATGCTAGGGGGGGGGGACCACCTTACAAACTACTTTGGAGGCCGATTACTCGAAAATGGTCAATTTTATAAAAAAGTAACGTATGAAACCTTGCCTTTATTCTTTATTTTAAAAGACCTATTTTACGATACCCCACACGATGGGGTAGAGTGAAAAAATATTTTTCATCCCCACTTCACATGTATGGGGAGCCACCCTTAAAATATAAAAATATTATTTTTTTATGATCCCAAAACCGTGATCTATACACAATCTATAACTGCACCAAATTTCATTAATTTATATTCATAATTACAGGAGCTAGAGGCGCGGACAGACAGACAGACAGACAGACAGATGGACAGAGCGAAACTATAAGGGTTCCTTAAGTACTACGGAACCCTTAAAAAGGCAAAGGGAGAGTGGGCAGAAAAAAAGCGTCTCTGTTGTGAAAGAAATACACCCAAAAAAAAAAAAAAAGATAATAACAATTCTGTTATAACAACTTACAAAAAGAAGTGAAATCCCACCAAAAACATTTTCATGTAAAAAAATTATGCCAAGACGATACCATATGACTAGCACTGTCAAAAAGTTATGAAATCTCATGTAAAACCAAGCTTCTTACCCTACACGCCTTAACTCTGCAAGCGTAACTTCACAAACTCTACACCTTAGTCATTTTATGTGGCTTGGCCATTTCGTTATTATAAGAGAGTATAATAGAAAAACAGTCGATTATAAATTTTTCTCCTTACGGCCAAGTGAATGTAGCGAAATGGCCAGGCCACATAAAATGACTAAGGTGTAGAGTTTGTGAAGTTACGCTTGCAGAGTTAAGGCGTGTAGGGTAAGAAGTTTGGTTTTACATGAGATTTCATAACTTTTTGACAGTGCTAGTCATATGGTATCGTCTTGGCATAATTTTTTTACATGAAAATGTTTTTGGTGGGATATTCATATACTTTTAGAGTATATTTTGCATTGCCGGTTACATAAAGCCGACAAACACTTTATCAACATTGTCAATAGCGAACAAGACGTGGGGCGGATTACTATGAATAATGTGGTATATTTGCCCCGAGCCTGCGGGAACATCGCGTATTGTGTTTGGTTTCACGCCTTACCTGGAATTGGGTTCTTGCCTATAGCACATCTTCAAATATACATACTTATTACTTACCATAAATAATTTCATACTAATATGAAAAACACTACTAAAGCATATTATATGCTCTTTTTTAAACAGCCTCCGTGGTCTAGTGGTTAGAGCATTGGCTCTCGACTCGGAGGTCGTGAGTTCGATTCTCGCATTGGAACAACAAAAAAATGTGGTTTCCATTTTAGGACAATGCAGGCTGATCATCTGATTGTCTGACAAGAAAGATGATCCATGCGTCGGATGGGCATGTAAATAGTCCGACTTTTTACATGCCCATCTGCCCTGCACCTCATCTCTCGTCAGTCGTGTCGGTTATCCATCCCACTGGATTACGAGAGTAAAGGATGAGAGAGTGCTCTTGTGTACTGCGCTTGGGCAGTATAAAATTACTCCTGCGTAACTGGCCTGGTTTCAATGAAACCGGCAACCGTCACCGAGATCGGTGGGGGAGTTATTTATTTATACTCTTTTGAAGTCTGAGTAATAATAGTTAAGAAATTTAAATTGTATTGTCACAATAATAACATTTTATCAACCGACTACTATAAGTACCTACTAGAGGTCGTTCTGTGGTCAAAATTCGCCAATAATAATTTCTATTTTCTTGCAAATAAATGATTTATTTATTCCATGTCTTCTTTTGCCTCGTAAACGTTGTGGCAGATTGACAAAGGTCAAACAAAATAGGGATGATGACTACATCTAAAATATTTAGTTTCATTAATAGGTATACTCAGAAATATTGAGGCATTACTACTTAATAAATGAAAAAAAATATATATATATTATGTGTTTCTTTAGTAATTCGATACACCTATAATCGCAAGTACAAACAGTTTTTTTTTGCTAAATAAGTAAACAAAACCTACATCATTAGTTTACTTACATCATATACAAAAACTCATAATGGTAGGCATGAACTTAAACGCAAAAATATCGGAGATATTTACAAATATGTTCCTGTGGTCGTATTATCCATTATTTCATACATTTTAACTTAGGCATGACGTCACAGCTAGGTACGACTTTAGTATGGAGCGTTTTTACGAGACTTGCGAAATTTTGTAAACATTAACGCTGTACCTTTGAAAATATTAACTTTTGATAGACTGTTTTTTCTGACAAGTTACTCTTATTAAAGAGTAGGTACTAATTATTTATGCAATAAAAAAAATGTCATCCAGCCTGAGGTAGTGTGTGTTATGATATTTGTTAATTTTATGCATTTGTAAGCTTATTTAAAAAAATGTTAACTTTCTACACACCTTCCTTCATATAAATGTTAATTAACCGGCCAAATTCCATACCCCTCCGGTTGCACGCTAATTCTGGTAAAACTGTACCTACTAAAAGTTTTTGCTTCACGTACTTATATAAGAATGACGTTCATCAATTATTTTAAAAGATATGTATATATCTTTTGATGTTAATATCAACATTTTAATAGTAACATTTTTTAGTTGAGTAGTACTTTATGTACCAAAGTAGGTATGTGAAGAATTAAGAATAGTTAATCTTATAATATATGAATGTATTTCAGGAAATTCATCTCAGAATAAACTGAAAAGCCACAATATAAATCAAACCGTTTGAAATGGGAATCATTTTCGGATGGTGCTCACTTCGCTTCGAACCTTCACATGTACCTGACTATTGACATGTCTAATTTGGACCGAACCAGACTATGATTAATGTTCTGTTGTTTGTGTTGGTTTCAGCCATTTTCCAATGTATAAAGGTTGTACGTTTAGTTTAATTTAGAAGCTTTTTAAAAGTGTTATTTATCATCCCCTTCAATTTATCATATTATCAACTGTATCCCATTTTTTTATTGTATCCCATTTAATTTTTAGTGTACCTAGTTTTGTTAATTCTTTTTTGCTAAACGTGAATTTGGAATTTAGAAAAATACGTTATAGCGATGTAACGTATTTACAGGCCGCCATTTATAATAATATAATAATAATAATATCTATAAACGCTTCACACCACGTCAATCTGGCCCCGTGCTAAGTATCCGAAGAACTTGTGTTACAGGTACCAGACAACGGGAAGTATATTGAATACTTTTATACTATACATATATTTAAGATTTTTATTATATTATACACATATATAATACACATTTATGACCCAGGAACACAGAAAATATTTTTGTTCCTTCGGCAGGATTCGAACCTGCAACCCCCGGCTTGAGCACCAAGGCGCTGAACCACTAAGCCACAGAGGTCGTCATTTATGCGAATAAACTTGTGTAATTACATGGAGGCCTGATAAATAGCTAAAGTACGTTAGATATATATAATTCTTTGGCTAAAGCGTGTACGTAAGCGATACTTATTTAATACAAAAAGCACATTTCGATATTGTATTCAAAAGGTAATTTAACGTAACAATAAA
This sequence comes from Glaucopsyche alexis, assembly GCA_905404095.1. Taxonomy (NCBI): domain Eukaryota; kingdom Metazoa; phylum Arthropoda; class Insecta; order Lepidoptera; family Lycaenidae; genus Glaucopsyche; species Glaucopsyche alexis. The sequence continues at coordinate 9,498,738 of FR990048.1, forward strand.
TTCCCTAGCTAACAATTAATTAATTCTAAATCACGAAATTGAATATTAAATTATAACATACAACTTCAAGGCCCATTTGGTGGTTAACATTTATCAGTTGGTATTTTCATTTTGTAGTCTGTACCAATGAAAATTCATTTGTCTTCGTTTATTGGCGCAAAATATTTGAAATTATTGAACGAACAATTCATGATTTGATATGGTAGGTACTGGTATGATATTTAATTGAGTGACAGTACAAATTGTTCTGCAATATATCAGTTTAATGTCATGTTGGATACCTTATAAGGTATCCATCGCTGCTTGTATTGAAGAAAATATATATAATAATTATAAGATATAAAAAGAATCTAAAGCGTAAGACTCCGCGCCCACACCTTCAGAGTCAGCTGTTTACACCAAAACGCGACGCGACGCGACGATCCTTAAAGATGCCATTTTTGTACCGCCATTAAAAAGGGTGAAAATTGCATGAAGAATAATTATAATAGACAAGGCATTTCGAGGCAAAAACTGTTCCCACCTGAATTTGGGAACTCCCACTTTGGGGGTTGTTTGGAGCTATTTTGATATTTGAGGTATGGTGAAATCAAGATGACGTAAGTTTTTATTCTATTTTTAGTTTTGAAATCTTTAGTAAACTGAAACTTAGTCATCCTTTTAAAATAAGTAGACATGTACGAGAGCGTACGAGAGATGAAAAAAGTCACTAGCGACAGTTATTTGGAAAAAATCTGTTACATTTTATGGATTAAGTGTATTGTAAATGGCTGTATGTTTCTGTTGTTGATTTCTGTATTGCCCGCTGCACAGTAAGTCGATCAATAATATCCAGTCTTCTGAAGCTTTCAGAGTTGGCTGGTTATTTATTGTTCAATGTATGACTGGCCTTCGGCCGCTCCAGCAAACATATTATTATTATATTTCAAGTTTTACTTAACTTTTGATATATTATTATTTTTAAACAAAAAATTAAACCGACTTCCAAAGTAAAAATGCACAAAAAAGTATGAAATAAAACTTATTTTATAAATAATTCCCCTTTTAAATTTGGCTATTTCTTTACTTAATCTTCTTAATTTTGAAGTCGGTACCAGCAAATATGAACGTGAGTTCTATAAAATATTGTAGGATATTGTTTGGGCTGGTAGCGACTTCAAAATGAAGAAGATTAAGTAGAGAAATAGCCAAATTTAAAAGGGGAATTATTTATAAAATAAGTTTTATTTCATACTTTTTTGTGCATTTTTACTTTGGAAGTCGGTTTAATTTTTTGTTTAAAAATAATAATTTCACTCTTTTTAGTGATATATCTTGTTAATTTATTATTAATACGTCTTAAAAACGTCTAAAATAAACGATCGAATGTATAACTGAATACGCGCCAAGCTTTCGTTGGGTATTGTTATTAAGATGATGATGATGATTACTGTAAGTTACAAAGTGGCATATGCTTGCAGTTCTTGAAACAATTCCGAAATTTCCTAACGCATATCTTTACAGACTGAGGAGTTCTGTTCAGTGCTTTTGGATTCAGGGTATACCTTGGTACAACGTCTTATTCTTTAGTAGCATATGCTTGTGTTACTTCAGTAAAAGTCAAAATCACTATATGTGTCGATATAAACTTCGAGGTGTTCTCTCGATTCCTCATGGATCGCATCATCACGTTTCCACTTTAGTGACTAAAGGACCAATTTCGAATTAAACCCTTTACAACAACAAAAGAATTTTGCAAATAGGTCCATAAACGGCAGAGTAATGTTCAAAGATCTCCGTGCTAGTGTAAAATACTATGAGAAGTACCTTCTTTATCATTATAATGTGATGATGTATGCTGTGATAGTGGTGGTGATGATGATGATTACTCTAATTGACAAAGTGGCATATGCTTGCAGTTCTTTAAACAACGCCAAAATCCCCAAACATGTATCTATAAGGAGTCAGGAGTTCTGTTCTGTACTTTTGGATCCAGGATATACCTTGGAGCAAAATCTTACTTTTTGGTAGCATATTATGCTTGGACTACTTCAGAAAAAGTTGAAATCACTACATGTGTCCATATAAATTTTGAGGAGTTCCCTCGTTTCCTCATGGATCCCATAATCAGGTCACCAATTTTCTGAAAATGGGACCAACTTCGGATTATACCTTTTACATCAAAAAAAGAATTTTGAAAATCGGCCAACAGACGGCGGAGCTAGCCGCGAACAAACAAAAAAAAAAATATATATATACAGCCGAACGTATAACCGCCTCCTTTTTTTGGAAGTCGGTTAAAAACATCTTTTATTTCTACATCTCTACAAAGAAATGATATTTAAGTGTTTATAATTTTGAATTAACAGATTTTCGCTAAATGCATATTATGAGAGTTTGCACGATACAAGTTACCATAAAATATATATATTTTAATTTTTTTGTCTGTCCGTCTATCTGTCTGTTTTTTCCGGCTTATATCTGTACGGCTGGACAGATTTTGACGAGACTTTCAAAAAAAGATAGCTGATAACTTACGCTACTTTTATTATAAAAGTAAGTAAGGCATTTTCATCCGTTAATGGATGATTTATACAATATTTTCCGAGTGACGTAACAACTCTTGAAATACTGTAGTGCCTAAATTAAATGACGTATGGTTGCCCAAGCATATACTGCATTCTTACAACACAGTCAGCCTAGTCCAGAGGAATGACTGGTCAATACGTCTGGGGCCAACAATGTGCGAGTTTCCTCACGATGTTTCCCTTCGCCGTAAGAGCGTCCGTATAATGTACTTGAGATCTGAAAAAGTCTCATTGGTACACGCCACACCTGGGATTCGAACCTGCACTCTCTCGAGTGCGAACCAAACGGTCTAGGTGCGAACTAGGTCACGGAGCTCTGTACTTTTATTATAGGGTTCCGTTTAAAATAATAGGTTTCCGCTTTTGTTAGTTCTACGCAAACATATTTGCGGGCACCAGTAAGTTTGCCTATATAATCTTCCTTTATTATAAAATCCTTAAAATAAAATATATTTAGGCTGTTATAGCCGTAGCTAACTTACTATGGGTTGGTCGTTTGCGACTATAGTGTATATAGAGTCAAGATTTTTATTCATTTTTAGAGAAAGTATAGCTTATACAACAATAACGTAGAATTTTTAAACCTTTTGAAATATCTGCAATGTTTTTTAGGGTATTATAAACAATGGTTTTGCTGGGAATATGCAAACGAATTTTTGTGTCGGTAGTGTCGGTTTGGCCCACAAATTCGAGTTTGATAGTGACTAGGAGAGTTTGCGCTTGCAGTGTAAATATCTTTACTGGATATAAGTTTCGTTTAAAATTGTGGCTTTTAAAGATAAATCTATTTAACAATACAGTACTACAGCGAAAAGATATGATTTTTACCGTGGGAGAGCAATGAATTTTTTTTATGTATGATTTCGTAAATAATATCATGTTACTATTATGTTTAATAAAGAAAACAGTTTATTTGTATCTTGCTTTTGAAAATTTTTGCAGTGACCATACACGAATGGCGGCAAAACAGGCTTTAAAATAAAAACTATTAGAAATGTGCACATTATTTAAGTTGACTTATTTATAAAACAAATAAAAGTAATAATAATAATATTTATGATGCTTTCATACCACGTCAATGTTATCTCGTGCTAGGTTCTCGAAGAACTTGTTTTACGGATACCAGATAACGGAAATATGTTTAATAATTTTGTACTATACCTACACATAATTAAGATTTTGATGATATTATAGGAACACATATTTGATACTATACCTACAAATAATTTTGTACCATAGGTCTACACATAATGTGTAGACATTTATGACCCAGGAACATAGAAAACTTTTTTAGGGTTCCGTACCTCGAAAGGAAAAAACGGAACCCTTATAGGATCACTTTGTTGTCCGTCCGTCTGTCCGTCCCTCGGTGCGCGAGTCCGATTCACACTTGTCCGGTTTTTTTGTACCGGGGCACTGACTGGGCACTAACGCGCTTAACCACTGAGCCACAGAAGTCATCAATGTAAATATATATTATGTAACGAAGTATTACATAAGTCGTGCTATATTACAACTCTCTTTACTCATCCAATTATGCGGGCTCAAAGATTTCTCCGTCTGTGCGGGACGCGACGTAGATAATTCGAGCTCGCTAATCACAGGCCTCCGTGCCTTGATTGATGACACAGGCTTGTGTCAGGCTTATCTTGCCGATGCGTGCCTTTGTTAAATAAATATAGGAATTATTTTGTCTTTTAGATGTTTTTATAGGGCCCTTGCAAGGACTGGGTAGAGTGAGAATTGGATTAAAAAAACATAACCAAGAGCATTTGTCTTGACGAGTATCAGGACTCCTTAACTATCAACGCACTATTGTTTTTTTTATATTACTTAAAATATATCGACCGATTTCACTTGAAAATCATTTTACAAAAGAATATTTAGCTGTTCCTATCAGCATGAAAAGTTCCAAGTTTCTACTGTTTTATTTATTTATTATTTATTTACATCGTTTTAAAATTAAACTAAGACAACACAGTTATAAAGATACATAGGTGTGCTTATCTCTGCAAGAGATCTCTGCCAGCAGACATACGACAGGACATTGAGAGATATAGAAACAGACACAGAGAGTACACAAGAGAATAAAGGTAATGTTGAAGAACAAGACACTGAATAGTTGTATACGTAATACAGTAATAGTACACAAAATTTCTTGCACTATTTCCACTTTAATAAGTGGAAATAGTGCAATAAATTTTGTGTATTATTACTGTGAAACATGAATTTCCACCAAGAACCTACAGTACAATCAATAACATATGTATACGTAATAATAAGAATTAAAATAATATGTTATAACTTAAACTTGTTTATACTTTAGAAATGCCAGACCCTTGTAAATTTGGAGGTCGATTACTTACAAATGGCTTACATTAATAAAAAATTTCGTTTAAAATATCAGATCATTATCATTCTTAAATTAATACGTGAAGCAAAATCTTTCAGTACATTTTTACGAGAATCGTGCAATCACAGAAGTATGAAAATTGGATGTTAAATTAAAGTTATGTGAAGTAGACCTGCGGTTTTTAAATAATACTTAGAAATAAAATAAAATTAATAAAAACATGTACCAACAATACGCACTACCTCGAATTATTTTTGATTTGACATAGTTTGATGTAGGTTTACTATTTTGATACATGTTGATGTTTTTCAGTATGTTGTAACCATTTTTTTCTTTTTTAGATTCTACTAAATATCTCATAGGTATACCTACTTTGCTAAAGGTAATATGAAATAACTTCTATATGAATCGCAGTTTTGTTCATTTCGACCACATTTGTGACTAACAAGTTACAGAATAAGTGAAAAATTAGACATACAATATAATCACTGATCACAGTATGTAGTACACTAAATGAGTGATAGAATAAATATATTATTTAGTTCCATTTCAGGAGTTCTTTTGCGAATCTATATGTTTTAAGTTGTTTGTTAAAGGTAACATAAAATAATTATTTTCTGCTCAAGAAAATTTGAATAACTGCAGCAGGTAGCTTTATGTTTTATATATAACTGTGGCAACATCTAAATGACACAAGTCACGTTTGGCTAATTTTTTACGTCACGGTTAGAAAATATTTATTTTCTAACCGCAACAAAACTTAATTTCTCCTACAATTATATATTATTAGTGTAAATTGTATATAATTCACTCGTGAAAAGGAATCGAAATATCGCATGCTAAATAAACGATTCGATTCGAGCCTCTCCGAAGGTGAAGGCGTCACGCGATCGTGGCGTGATCGACTCGTGCCGTAGATACCACGCACACGAGCACACAGTAACCACATAATAACCCCCTTGATTGATGAATACATCCCCCTGCGTATGAAGCGTCTGACGCGGCCGCTGGCTTCCTATTGGCGCTTGTTGACGATAATTTATAGACGTTTCGAGACTATCTCTTACGGCCCGTTTCAATAACCTATCTATCTATAACTATTTGTTTGAAACGTCCAATTTGTATCGCGAAAAACCGGCAAATGATTGAATGACGACGTTTTTAACAAATAGTTATAGATAGATAGGTTATTGAAACGGGCCGTTAATAAACAACGCGAAATCCTCCCTATAAAAATATATTTGCGCTTTTTGCATACTTCAATCTTTGTTATTGGGAAAGAAACTCCAGTAACGTTAAAATACGTTTACTAATTTATTAAATTACATGAATGTAGTTTAGTTATAGGTAAACAAAATTTAAAGTAAGAGACACCTACTGGCCTAGAGTTTAGCTCTCGACGCCGGAGGTTACCGATTCGATCCCTGCGTTGGAACAACAATTTTTTTTTGTTTCAAGTCTGGTAAGTAAAATGCAGGCTAATCACCTAAATTTTGACAAGCAATATGACTCATGCGTCGCATGGGCATTTGCCAGCCGTGTCAAAACAACTGGATTACGAGAGTAAAGGGAGAGAGAGTACTGTTATGTATTGCGCACATATTTAGGCAATATAAAGTAACTCCTGTGTAGGTCATCTGGTTTGAATAAAACCAGCGACCGTCGCCGAAAATGTTGTGGGGAGCTACTTAGTTAAGTACATTTTACTTACACGTGGTATAAATCCTCCTAATCCTAACTTTCGATCAATATTTTATACGAAGATTTACAGAGCTACGTTTATTTTCCTAAAGGTGTAGAAGTTATTAACGCCTTCATTCATCCGAACATTCATTTCTTATGTCAAATAATGCCTTAAGCTTCAAAGCCTAAAACATTAATATTCCTTGATTTATATCTGTTTGAGATTTCACGCTGTATTTAGTACGCCTTCAGGCGTCTGAGATGAAACATTTTCGTTAATTTATTGAAGTCAGGTACTGATATAAAAAGTTAGTATTTTTCAGCGTCGTAATTTTTACGACTCCCTTCCATGGAAACACAAATTTCATAATAATTATGGAACTTACCTTATACTTCAATAAATATATGGGACGTCGGTGTAATAAATTAGCGGCTTAGAGCATAATATCTCAAATACTTTTAGAGTTTCATAAACATACTCAGTTTTAATATAATCCTTAGCTATCTGACTAATAATATGGAATATAATTAGGAACATTAGTTACATGAATACATAATCATTCATCTCCCTCCCCTATATATTTTTATCTATTACATGCATATGCACACTCGTTAATGTCTTAAAACTCTCAATAAGATGTCAAAGGCAGCTGCAAACCAAATTTAAATTTCAATCTAGATTTAAAACGACTGAAAATTATCGCTATATTTGACGAATAAAGTTCCTCGCAAACGAGACGCCTAGGTAAATATTATATAGGTATACAATAGGTATTACCTAATCCAAACTTTCAGCGCAGATGCCATGCCAACGGGCGAAGTTCGCTGCGCATTCGTTAGAGCCACCGCGCCGCAATCGTGCGGTTGTGGCTGGAAATTATTGAGTCTGCACTCCCTAATGAAGTTTTACCGAAACTTGATGATACATAAGAAATTTGATTCAGTCCTCTTTAGTCTGCTAAATAATTACTGTCAGAATGCCACGCGATCGTATGGATTTGATTAAAATCTTCATCAAAGAATCATATTCATTGTTCAAGTAAAGTGCGGTGCATAGTAACAAAATGTTTTGGCTCAGTGGTTACGTTATAAAATGATAAAATACTTCTTCGTATATCGACCACACAACCACTGGGTTATGTGGTCGCTGATATAAATGGATTATAATTTGAATGTCTCGCTAAAACTTGAGAACGGCTGTACCAATTTGGCTAATTTTAAAATAATTGTGGCAGTTCTAATAAAGTATAAAGTTTGAAATATGGAAAAATTTAAGGTAAGGAAAAATACTGAAAACAACATTTGATTTTTGACTCACTGCTCACTGTGTTCAATTTGTCACTTGACTGTCAAGTATTTATAGGTGTTGTTTATGTCATAAAATCGGCCGGCTCCAGTAGATTGGTGGTGGTGGTGGTGGTGTAGATGTAGTTTCAGGTATAGGTGTAGTTATAGATGTCGGGGTAGGTTATATGTCTAGTTATTTATTTATTCTAATTCATAAATAAAACAGAACAACACGTGTTGGAATAGTTAGTTATCTAATAAATACCTTTTGAATCCGAGAGAATCTCAATCAATAATATTATAATATTCCAATAAATCCTTTTTCGGAACACTGTAATGGAATCCGTGAAATCTGGTGTCACGTATTTGATAACGTTATCATTGTATATCATCATAATATAGGAACATGAGTATTATTCATCTGTTACATTCCGCGCGAGTATTTTTCACGTTGGCACGCGGCTCCCGGTGCCTCATATATCATCATTTGCTCGTTTATTTTGTAATATAATTTCGTATACTATTTCATACACCTAGACAACGGTTAAATTGTTATTTGTTTATGGAAAAATATGCGAGCTGTACGACTATGCAGCGTGTGATTATTGTAATACTGCCAAGAAAAATTGGCAGACAGCTTTAACTTAGTTTTCCGCGACTTCGTTTGTGTGAAACAGAATAGCAATTGTGCTTTTGTGCAATTCTTTTTACAATTCAAATTCATTTATTTGCAAAGAATATGGTACAGTAGGTGTTTACATATTTTATAGTGTTCGACATATTCTACTACATAAATAGTGTGCAAATATTTTCAGTTTTCCATAGTTATTTAAAATTTATTTTAGATTTTTAATTTTCAATTAATTAGAATTTGTTGTTATAATAATTACATTAATGAATAATATAGTCAAAATTATAAAAACGTCACAATAAAAGGTCAGATTTAACAATAAGATACAAATTAAATTAAAATGCATGTCAAATTTGTGATAAATATTCTAAATAAAATTTATTGTAATGTCATTTTTTAAAGTTTGAATGTTACTTGATATCTATTCGATCATTAAAATATTCATTGATTGTATAATACATTTTGTTAAGTAGCCATCCATGTAACTCTCTTTTAAGTGTGTGTCTTTTTCATTTGTGTGAATAGAAAGATATTAAATTATTTCTATGTAGGTACAAGGTATTTAGATTTTTCATGAAATAAAAATATTAAGTTATCTCCAACAATACACTAAGGTACAAAGTATGAAAAGAAGACTTTGGTGAATTGTTTATTTTAATAAAGTGTTTGCGAATGTTAAACAAAGCTAATTTCAAACAACCAGACGGTGGATAAAATCTAATTGTTTTATTTGTTTTTAAATATGAAGATTAGGCAAAATATAAAATTACACTAGCTGTAACAGGCGTTGCTCTGCCGAACTAGATCAAGTAATAAACTATGTACATGCAGTATACACCTCCAGTTTCCACAACATAGTTGTAGCACACCTACTACTTACACCTACATCTACACCCCCACGTACAACCTATACCTACAACCAATACCTAAATTCAACACCTACTATTTACCACTAACACCTACAGGTGATATTGTGTGAAAGAGTTATAAACAATTACTGAGGGTTGAAGACAGTACGAACTAATATCGCTATTAAACAATGAAGATTGGTGTTACGGTTACGTGTTAGCAGACTAATACGGACTAACATTTCTTTAGAAATGTTTTGTGCAATATATCCAGACAGTGATCAAATAAAATAAGTATTATTGCTAAGTAATAAGATTCATGCATAATAGCAAAACACCTGAAAATTTTGAGGAGACATTTTATAATTGTTCTCAATCAATTTTTGATATAGTTGAAATTTATTTTATTTTTAATTTTACAATTTAAAAAATTTACAAAAAGAAATAATTTTACAAATGATTTTTAAGAAAATTTTAATAGGATTATATCCGCTATCTTTTGGGATCTTAACAAATAATTTAAGGCTTTATTAGAGCAGAAAAATGTTCTTAAAGACGACATTGTTTTTAAATTTTGGGTGATGAATGAAGTAGCTCTGGAAATTGTTTTTTCTATACTAAAAATATCATTTTTTATAATATTTTTAAACCAATTTAATAAAGAAGTCACAGCACTATATGTGAAAATTGTTAGTTTTAAAGGTTTTGGTTTCATTTACTCGCAAAATGACCGAAAGCATCCAATTTATGGCAAATTTGTAAACGCCGCCGCCGCCTAAATAGAATTAGTCACTAATGAGCCTCTGTACTACTACCCCCTTACTAATAAACGCTGTATAAGCTTTGAATAGTTATACAGTGTTTTGTTCCCGTCACACAAGTGACATATTTAATTCGATAGAAGGAGACAAAACACTGTATAACTATTCAAAGCTTATACAGCGATTATTAGTAAGGGGGTAAATGTCTAATGAGCGACCCTTGTCGGTTAAAAATATGATGATTGATTGTTTTTCGAATTAATTACAAAGATATGACTTTTCAAGAGAAAATATTTCGAGTAGGTATTGTGTTAATGAAGGCTTTGTTCAATTTTTTCATTTTCTGCCGTGGGAAAATAGCAGGCTGCAACTGGCGACGCCGTAGGCGGTTACAATTTTAGCAATTTGAACAATGTTTTGAATTATTAAATTTAGAGGTTGCCAGCAACTTCGCAACAACAAAAGGAATCACGCGGCAACCGTATATTTTTCCACATAAAAGTAGCCTATGTTCTTCCCCGTACTCTTATCAACATCTGTACCAAATTTCATCAAAATCGGTCCAGTAGTTTCGAAGCCTATTTATTGTAAAGAAATAAACAAATCTTTCCTGTTTAAGTATAATATTATTAGTATAGACTATAGATTTTTTTATAATATTATTAGTATAGACTATTAATATCGTTAGTAGTCAAAAATATTTAGGACTTATTTTGTTGGTCAAACCATATTATTGTTCACATGTTTTAAAGAAATTGAACCAATATTTGGCCAACATCACCATCTAAGAAAACCGTATTCCGTAAAAAACCAAACTACTTCTATACAACTCACTGGCTGAATCTCACGTAATCTTACCCCCTACAACGCGAACAAATAATAAAAGGAAATTAAAATATTCATAACTAGATGTTTCAATATATTGATAACTTTTGCGCACATGAAGTCGCGGGCACGACTTCGTGTGCGCAAAAGTTAATATCGCAGAAACAATTACATCTTTCCGCGATAAAAAGTAGCTTATATCCTTCCCCGTAGTCTACTCTACGTCTGTGACAAATTTTCTCAAAATCGGTCCAGTAGTTTCAGAGCCTATTCGATGCAAACAAACAAACTATTCCTCTTTATTATATTAGTATAAATAATATATTCTTAATTATTATGGAATATAGATATTAAATGACTCACTTATCTACTAAAATTTTAATATTATTTACGTATGGAACTCTTTATTATATTTTATGTACCTACTTAAAATATAAATTGGATTCAGACGTAAACGCCTAGCTAGCATCTGCTTCTTAAACCGTTTTTTTTTTGTTTTTGTTAGTGTATAATAATATATATAATACTGTACTTTGTTTCTTGTCAATAAGTAAAAAAAGGTGTCCAATCTATAGTCTAAATGATCCGATCAAATTATATTATTATATCTTAGAATCTTATGTAATGCCATAGGAATAGCTATATTAATTATTATTTTTAAACAAAAAATTAAACCGACTTCCAAAGTAAAAATACACAAAAAAGTATGAAGTAAAACTTATTTTATAAATAATTCCCCTTTTAAATTTGGCTATTTCTCTACTTAATCTTCTTAATTTTGAATTCGCTACCAGCCCAAACGATATCCTACAATATTTTATAGAACTCACGTTCATATTTGCTGGTACCGACTTCAAAATTAAGAAGATTAAGTAGAGAAATAGCCAAATTTAAAAGGGGAATTATTTATAAAATAAGTTTTATTTCATCCTTTTTTGTGTATTTTTACTTTGGAAGTCGGTTTAATTTTTTGCTTAAAAATAATAATTTCACCCTTTTTAGTGATAGTATATCTTGTTAAGTTATTATTAATACGTCTTAAAAACGTCTAAAATAAACGATCTAATGTATAACTGAATACGCGCCAAGCTTCTATTAGGTATTGTTATTAAGATGATGATGATGATTACTGTAAGTTACAAAGTGGCATATGCTTGCAGTTCTTTAAACAATTCCGAAATTTCCTAATGCATGTCTTTAAAGACTGAGGAGTTCTGTTCAGTGCTTTTGGATTCAGGGACCTTGGTACAACGTCTTAGTCTTTGGTAGCTTATGCTTGTGTTACTTCAGTAAAAGTCAAAATCACTATATGCGTCGATATAAATTTCGAGGAGTTCCCTCGATTCCTCATGGATCGCATCATCACGTTTCCACTTTAGTGACTAAAGGACAAATTTCGAATTAAACCCTTTACAACAACAAAATAATTTTGCAAATAGGTCCATAAACGGCGGAGTAATGTTCAAAGATCTCCGTGTTAGTGTAAAATACTATGAGAAGTACCTTCTTTATCATCATAATGTGATGATGTATGCTGTGATGGTGGTGGTGATGATGATGATTACTCTAATTGACAAAGTGGCATATGCTTGCTTTAAACAACGCCAAAATCCCCAAACATGTATCTATAAGGAGTCAGGAGTTCTGTTCTGTACTTTTGGCTCCAGGGTATACCTTGGAGCAAAATCATACTTTTTGGTAGCATATGCTTGGACTACTTCTGAAAAAGTCGAAATCACCATATGTGTCCGTATAAATTTTGAGGAGTTCCCTCGTTTCCTCATGGATCCCATCATCAGGTCACCAATTTTCTGAAAATGGGACCAACTTCGGATTATACCTTTTACATCAAAAAAAGAATTTTGAAAATCGGCCAACAGACGGCGGAGTTATCCGCGAACATACAAAAAAAAAAGAAAAATATATACAGCCGAACGTATAACCGCCTCCTTTTTTTGGAAGTCGGTTAAAAATGCAGCGATGCGTCGCGTCGTCTATCTGTATCGGTGTGAAATGACCCTAAGTTTATTTTGAACAGAGTAAAATTAGAGGTTGAGCTTTATAAGGTAAAAATAGTCTAAAAAATACAATTTCGCTGCAATTGCAGGGTTAATTTGGAGGGATGATTTTGGTAGTCAGTCTTTGTATGTTAATTCCATTGTAGAACCTTAACTACTGACCCGATTTTAATTAATGGGATATCAATAAATTTGTGATAATTATAACATAGGCTGTATAATTTACTAACTTTTGATAAGCCAAAGTTTTACGTTCCGAAGTCCAATATATTATGGTCGGGTAATGCTCATTATTCTTATGCTAGTGAGGTGGGAGGACATATTTTGTGATGTGGCGGTAAATTAGGCCACCCCTTTATAGAGCAAAGAGCAGCGTGCGCGTTTCCACCGACCTTTTACCCAGTCTCGCAAAATTTCCGTATTCCGTATTAAATAATCCGAACAATTTATTCGCTCTTACATTTATTTGCTCTTGCAAATAAATGTAAGAGCGAATTAAGAATGAACTTATGAACTTGTAAATAATATGGAGACGCTGAAACTATAATTGAATGTAACATTGAATTATAGTTTCAGCGTCTCCATAGTATTTACAAGTTAATTTTATTTGGGACACACACCAATAGATAGGCAATCTCATAAGCTAGATATTCGCCGTTTTCATTTTTTTTTGGTCAATTTTGAACTAAGTTATGTGAAAAATTTTGAACTGAGTTATGCGGCTGACCGCCTCAAGGTCTTTTGCTCGAGGGAGGGCCTTAAGGCAACCCACATATAATAGATCTATGATGGCACTGGGGGGTTGCCGCTTTAAGGATATAGAGATATAGGGTTCCCTTGTGTCCGAGAAATCTTGGCAAGAAAAATGGCAGTATTGCCGTCATATATAGTGATGTCCGATATGATGCAATACGCGTCTGGTATGTGGTATAACAGTTCCCATGGCCCCGCCAAATACGTTTTAAACTGAACCAAATATTTCGCTTCCATCTTTCCTCGTCTAACGTTTCATGTACTTAAATCTATAGTATTTTTTTTTCGGTAAGAGAGCTAATAATTTCGCTAACTATTCATTCGCTCAGAGTTCTATTCATCTTTAGAATGCATTGACGTCAAAAACGTCAATTAGTACATGCGAGGGCTAGAGCTAAATGGTTTATAATTGGAATGGTTCATTCGCATATACAGAAAAGTATAAAACTACCTACCTGTCAGGTTACTACTCTTTCATTAATTACTAGTATTAGGAAATTTGTATGCGTTAACAATGATTATTCGAATATAATTAATAAGACTTGAGACAAACTGTTGATGTGCCATTTTTTTATTATTCGCTCAATTTTAACCGAAACGAACGATAGACACGGCACTGCATTTTTAAAATAGCTATTTAAAATAGGCAATCGGACAAATTTTTTTTTATTGCGTAAATGAATAGTACTCTTAAATATGAGTAACTTCTCAGAAGAAACCGTATATCAAAAGTCAATATTTTCAAAGGTACAGCGATTTGTATAAAAAATTTCGCGAGCCTCCTAAAAACGCTTCATACTAAAGTCGACCTAAAAATGACGTCACTTGTATATGAAGTAGTATGAAGTAGTATATGAAGTATATGGCCGCAGGAATATATTTGTAAATATCTCCGATATTTGTGCGTTTAAGTTCATACTTACCATAATGAATGTTTTTGCATATGATGTGAGTAAACTAATGATGTAGGTTTTGTTTACCAATTTCGCAAAAAAAAAAAATTTTTTTTGGTATAAAGACTCGCGAAATTTTGTATACAAATCGCTGTACCTTTGAAAATATTGACTTTTGATATACGGTTTCTTCTGAGAAGTTACTCATATTTAAGAGTACTATTCATTTATGCAATAAAAAAAAATCAGTCCGCTTGCCTATTGAACTTTATTCATAACACTGGAAGATACACATTTTATTGTAATAGTTCAAATGTCATGTTGCACCGCACTACGCAGCACATCTGCGGTGTATGACTGATATATAAAACTTGTATCTTTTTGTGTAGTGAATTAAGTCTAATTTTCAATAGCAAGTTAAAAAATGCGGCGCCGCGTCCGATACGATACGCGCGTACGATGTCACAGTATCAACATAGGCCTACGTCGTACTTTTTGTAGGCCGATTTTTTCACCGATTTTTCCGCAGATTGTTTCACCATAAGATAATGACCGATTTTGTGACCGACTTTTTGTATGACGTTCACTAGAAGATACATGTTTCATTGTAGAATGTAGAGTTCGAATGTCAGGTAATATCGTGCTGCACAGTGCATGTGCAGTGTATGACTAATATCGTAAATGAAACGTGTATCGTTTTTTGTAGTGAATAAAGTTCAATTTTGAATAGCTGCCTTAAAAATGTAGTGACGCGTAGCGTCGCATATCGTCGTGTTGTAAACGGACCCTTACGATAATGGACAATGGTGCTTGCAAAAGTTAGCCAAGCAACTTGACAAGCAGAGTTCCACGGGAGAGGGAGGGCTCAGGGGACGCCGCGGAACAAAATAATTTGCTTGCCTAGTAGTCTAATTCACAGGATCCATTTCAAGAGCACCGAAAATGATTACCTAGAGCCCATTCGATTCGGAATGACCTCTATAAACTTTTTGTAAAATTTCAAGAGGGGCTCAAAAAAACTTCAAAAGTTATAAGCAATTTAGTAAGAAACAAAAAGCGAGTAGAGTTCCTGGAGTTGTTTTTTTTAGGATTTTTTTTTTCAAAATTCGGATATATTTAATAGTTTCCGAGATATTTTCAAAAACCATACGCCCTTTTTTACTAAATTGTTTATAACTTTTGCAATTTTGCAATTGCAATCACCATTTTCGGTGCCCTTAGACAGAAATTCACTGAAATGGATCTTGTGAATCAGACTATAGCGTACTTAATCGAAGACGATTTTAACACTCTTAAATAGTTAATAGAATCAGGCGTTACTTTGCGGAAATCCATAGCATTAAATTAATTAATATTATGTTTATAGCAGTTTTTCCGCTAAATAATACCCACAACCTGCAAGCAAATGTGTGAGTGCACGCATAAGCATGCGTAACGCACCTCCCTCCTCCCACACTGCTTATGCGTGCACTCAGATGCAAGATCGTGCAAACACCACCACCACACAAGCAACAATGTCGGCAAGATCGTGCAAAGCCCCACACCACCATGCAGGTTGCAAAACTCGACGCGCGTTTCGCCCCGAACCCGGAGCATCCTCAGGAAGTGGACCTGCGAACAAAGTTCGTTAGTAATGCTGCCAAGCAAACCGCCACCTTATATAGACTACTGGCTACTAGTACCCCCACCAAACATATTAATGAGCGGTGACGTAGTCAAGCAAGTTTGGTCATTCAACAATGCATGTCTATTGTTGTTCTTTTCTTTAATTATTTCTAATTGTTCCAACACGCTCAGTCGGAAGCCTTTGTCACATTTATGTAATATCTTATAGGAATGGCCATCGGGTACACTATGACCACTATCTAAAAGGTGTTTAGCAAAATGTGATTTATCACGATGACCATTTCTATAAGCCGCGATGTGTTCTTTGTACCGAGTCTCAAAGTTACGTCCAGTTTGACCTACGTATACACTATCGCATTCAGGACAATCGATTTTATAGACACCGGATTGGTACTTTAAATCAATCCGGTCTTTATTATGACACAATTGATTTTTTAAAGTATTATTTGTCCTGAATGCGACGTGCATATCGTTATTTCTCATTATTTTAGATAAACGTGCAGATACCTCACCCATGTAGGTCAAACTGGACTTGTATCTAACCACTTCCTTATCAGGAGTCCCTGCGTACAAAAACTTAACCAATTCCTTTTTAATTTTATTATTTAAAATATTATTAATAATTTTGGGATTATACCCATTCGACCTAGCAATTTGGTAAATTATGTTTAACTCTTTCTGATAATTTTCTTTACTAAGAGGAATGGACATTAATCTGTGAACGTAACTATGAAAAGCCGCGAGTTTATGTTGCCAAGGATGACATGAGGATGCATGAATAGTAGTATTAGTATATGTCGGTTTGCGAAAGATTCCAAAACTGTGTTTATCGTTATCTCTAGTAATAGATAAATCAAGGAAATTAAGTGTTTTATTGTCTTCACATTCTAATTTAAATTTAATTTTAATATGTTTATTTAATTATATTTAATTTATTTAATTATATATTATATTTAATTTTAATATGTATAGCCGAAGCCATTTGGCTTAATGAAGAGATACGTCACTGGTTTACCGTTAGAGATAATTTAAAACTACATCTCAAAGTTCTTTATACCGAGCTCTCATATAAATTACATAACATTGAATTCGATTGGTTAGACGAAAAAGCACGTGATTTCGCATCAATCGAAGTGCATGCTAAATATATTAATCAACAAAAAAAGCTTCAGACTTTAGTAAATAAAAATAGATTTGTACAATCCTATACAGAGACACAGTCTGAAGCTTTTTCTTTTCATCCTCGCGTCAAAAACTTAACCAATGTCCAATTTGCCAAGGATGACATGTCACTTTTGGAAAAGGGTCTTAAATATAATATTACTCCTAATATTAATCAGAATGCTTTGGAAATGCTTGCGGTTGAATCAGAGATAGCAACTGTAGTTAATAAAAAGGATAACATGGTTAAGGGTTTACTAGCCAATGAAATCAAGGGTACTCCTTCCGGTTATTCATTTAACCATGAAAGAGTAGCTTTGAGGTCATTAAAACAAACAATAGATAATAATGGCTTGGTTATATCTAAAGCAGATAAGGGTAACACAATAGTGGTGATGGAGCGTGACGATTACTTGGAAAAAGTAAATAACGTGATTCGGTGTGATCAATTTCTAAGGGTTCCTTCTGACCCAACTAACAAGTTTATGGCTAAGATTAAATTAGCCATAAACAATAATAAATATTTATTTGGTACCGAATCAGCGAAGAGAAAACTTATTCCAATGAATCCTCACGCACCATTATTGTACGGTTTGCCAAAGATTCACAAAACTGATATCCCAATGCGTCCAGTTGTCTCATATATAGGTGCACCGGCATACGAGTTGGCAAAGTCATTAAATTACATTATTAAACAAAGGATTTCATTTCGGCCACCTTATGCAATTAAAAATAGCTTGCAATTAGTAAATCAGATAAAAAATGTGACTTTGCCACCTCGTTGCAAATTAGTTTCGCTTGATGTAGATAGTTTATTTACTAATGTTCCGTGTGAGGAAACGTTGGGTATTCTGGGGAATGAATTGGAAAAACGTTTGCCTCCTGGTGAAGGTCTGGAATTGCTTACTCTTACTAAAATCTGCATGGAACAAAACTACTTTCGATTTAACAATCAATTCTTTGTTCAACAAGACGGTCTAGCAATGGGCTCACCACTGAGTCCCTTGCTGGCCGAAATATTTATGAATGATTTTGAACAAAGAAATATTGTTAATGACAAAAGTATTTTATATTACTATAGATATGTAGATGATTGCATCCTTTGTTGGATCGGTACAGAGAGACAACTGGACGTCTTTGTTAAAAATCTTAATAAAAAACATATTAAAATTAAATTTAAATTAGAATGTGAAGACAATAAAACACTTAATTTCCTTGATTTATCTATTACTAGAGATAACGATAAACACAGTTTTGGAATCTTTCGCAAACCGACATATACTAATACTACTATTCATGCATCCTCATGTCATCCTTGGCAACATAAACTCGCGGCTTTTCATAGTTACGTTCACAGATTAATGTCCATTCCTCTTAGTAAAGAAAATTATCAGAAAGAGTTAAACATAATTTACCAAATTGCTAGGTCGAATGGGTATAATCCCAAAATTATTAATAATATTTTAAATAATAAAATTAAAAAGGAATTGGTTAAGTTTTTGTACGCAGGGACTCCTGATAAGGAAGTGGTTAGATACAAGTCCAGTTTGACCTACATGGGTGAGGTATCTGCACGTTTATCTAAAATAATGAGAAATAACGATATGCACGTCGCATTCAGGACAAATAATACTTTAAAAAATCAATTGTGTCATAATAAAGACCGGATTGATTTAAAGTACCAATCCGGTGTCTATAAAATCGATTGTCCTGAATGCGATAGTGTATACGTAGGTCAAACTGGACGTAACTTTGAGACTCGGTACAAAGAACACATCGCGGCTTATAGAAATGGTCATCGTGATAAATCACATTTTGCTAAACACCTTTTAGATAGTGGTCATAGTGTACCCGATGGCCATTCCTATAAGATATTACATAAATGTGACAAAGGCTTCCGACTGAGCGTGTTGGAACAATTAGAAATAATTAAAGAAAAGAACAACAATAGACATGCATTGTTGAATGACCAAACTTGCTTGACTACGTCACCGCTCATTAATATGTTTGGTGGGGGTACTAGTAGCCAGTAGTCTATATAAGGTGGCGGTTTGCTTGGCAGCATTACTAACGAACTTTGTTCGCAGGTCCACTTCCTGAGGATGCTCCGGGTTCGGGGCGAAACGCGCGTCGAGTTTTGCAACCTGCATGGTGGTGTGGGGCTTTGCACGATCTTGCCGACATTGTTGCTTGTGTGGTGGTGGTGTTTGCACGATCTTGCATCTGAGTGCACGCATAAGCAGTGTGGGAGGAGGGAGGTGCGTTACGCATGCTTATGCGTGCACTCACACATTTGCTTGCAGGTTGTGGGTATTATTTAGCGGAAAAACTGCTATAAACATAATATTAATTAATTTAACACTCTTAAATAATTGATATTTCAATTTTGTTTAGATAAATCTTTGTTTAATTTGTTTATTATTAATATATTGTAAACGAAATGATACGCCTATTCAACGTAACTAGTAATATTTTATGTACGATTTCCATTAAATCCTGTGGTAAGCCGCACTGCGGATCTTTGATCAAACAGAATCGGGCTCCGAGAACTTTGATTTTATCTTAATGAACGACAAGTAAAGCTGCTTAATATAATAAATTTAATATCATTTATCATTGCCGTAATCTTTAGAACAAATTGATATCAATGTTTAGATATTATGAATAAATTATAGTGTATTATTAAACAAGAGCTCCGTGGCCTAGTGGATAGACCGTTTGGTTTGCAATCGAGAGAGTGCAGGTTCGAATCCCAGGTTGTGGCGTGTACCAATGAGACTTTTTCAGATCTCAAGTACATTATACGGACGCTCTAACGGTGAAGGAAAACATTGTCAGGAAACCTGCACATAGTTGGCCCCAGACGTATTGACAAGTCATTCCTCTGGACTAGGCTGACTATGTTGTGAGAATGCTGTATGAGCTTGGGCAACCATACGACATTTAAAAACCGAATGTCCCAGGCGCTACAGTATTTCAAGATGATTACATCGTTCGGAGAATACTGTATTAAATTTATTATTGTTATAATTATCGATTCTTTTTAAATAAAATAATATGTAGCTAGCTGGGTAACTTTTGTAATATTTATTCTAAAATAATATAATTTTAATCTAAGACATTTTTCTACTAACTTCAATTACGTCAGCCATTTTGTGTTACTTTCTCAATATTTCAAACCTCATTTAGTTTAAAAAAACTTGATAGGATGATTTACAATTCTGTGGTTTTGATTATTATCGCACTACTATAAATGATGCAGAAACCTTAGTGATTTCCAAAAATTCTGGTGCTCTGTAGCTATGTCAGTTTAATTAATACCTACATTGACGAACAACGACTGTTGGCGCTTTAACATTTATCAAATTCAGTCTAAAATTCATTACTAAAATTTGTTTATGAGCTGACGCTTGAATTCAAATATAAAATTGAAACTAGAAATAATAAATGTTGGCTCCATAGTTGTAGTTATTATAATATTTCGTTATCGCATTTTTTGGATCCACAAAAAGTAAGTAATAGAAAAAAATAATGTGAAAATTAGTGACTAGAAAAGCTAGTTGGTCACGACTGAGAATATAGATATATTAGAAAACTCTAATTTTAAAAGCTTATAAATCTCAATAAAATTCTATACATACTAACAACTAAATAAATCCGAATAAATATTAGGTAAGTAAGTATTAAATTTTTAATCTAATTCATTGTGTAATTAGCCTAAAATCATTCGTTTGTGAAATTTTGTGATTCCGATACGATAATTTTCATGCTATTAGTTTCACTGCTGGTTATAATAATATATCGTATAGAGAATATTACTGCTGGGAGCCATGAAATGTGACCATCCATGTGCAAAGAGATAAGCGGTATTAAGCGACTCGATTAAAGGACAACAAATATTAACTCAATATCCTTACCAATAAATACAGGAATACTTTTTCATCGGTACAATAAATTTTACCACGTGATTGGTATCGATAACAGAGTACATTTCTCAAATAAAAAAAAATATATTTTTTTTCATTTCAATTATTTTATCCTATAACCAATCTAATACCGCATGTGCGCACTAACTACATGGCGTCAACGGGTGCGGTATGAGGTAGGGGGCGGCGAGGTGGGGTAAGCGATCGGCCGGGCGCGGCGGCGCACGAGTTGGCAACAAAGCATCGATAGATGCGTAATGTATCCACATTTTGTATTAGTTTAGCGGATAAGTTCGGGGATTGATAATTTTGTTTTTTTGTTCCAAAGGGGTAGTAACAAAAATCGCTAGTATTTTTTATTTTTGACAACTATTACGTATGTTGATTTATTGTACTGGTGAAAAAATAACCCTGTATAATAAAATTCACCTACTTATTTATTTAATAAACATAACTTTATGTACGGGAAAGCAGGTATAGGTAGATATTATTATTATGATAATATTATATTATTATCTAGCTTTTTTTCCACGGCTCCCAAGGGAACACTGAACTTTTCCAGAATAAAATGTAGCCTATGTTTTGATCAAGAGCCTAACTTACTATAGGTACCATACCAAATTTCATTGAAATACGTTTAGTCGTTTTTGCGTGAAAGAGTAACAAACATCCATCCATCTATCCTCACAGACTTTCACATTTATAATAGTCGTAGGATTATTACTTACTAGATGTTGCCCGCGACTTCGTACTTTTTCCGCAATAAAAAGTAGTCTATATCCTTTCCCGAAGTCTGCTCTACATCTGTGCCAAATTTCACCAAAACCGGCCCAGTAGTTTCGGAGTATATTTAATGCAAAGAAACAAACAACGTTTCCTTTTTATTATATTAAGTATAGATTACAAAATATAGTACTACTTATTAAATAAATGTATTTTTTTAAACTCCTCCTCCATGTAAACTTTAACTGTACCTCTCATACTTCTTCGCTTGCATAATTTTCATGCTTCGCTTGTATTATAAATAAATTACGAATACATGCTTCACCTTATCATTGGCTAGGCTAAGTATAATTGTCAAATTATTAATCCTAAAATTTCTTTACTCCATTAAGAGCATTTAAAATTGGGAATTTATGAATTTAAATTTGGGAATGAACCAACCTCAAACATAAATTAAAACGATAAGAATCTTCATAGAGCCCATGATTCTAAATCATTGTTCAATACCCGCATTCAGCGAGCGAAAAGATAATGAACCGTTCTCAAAAGTATTTTGCTTTGTTGTGTGACGTTTCGCTTCGTATCGAGGGAATTTTCTTTACCTTGTTACCGGGGGCTTAATTTTTACCCGACTGTGCCAGAAGGAGGGTTAAGTTTTTCGAGTGTGTATATGTATGTTAATTCTTTGGCACGCTTTAGAACCTAAATGGCTTGTCGCATTTGAGCTTGAGAGGTATTATAACAATGATAGCACATGATCGCATTCGGTACGGAGCAGACCATTTTGACAGCTCGACACTCGTGTGTTCGATTTTCAGCTTTTTTAATTTATTTACAGTATTTTTTTCGAGTCATTGTGATCGTGCAGTGTTACCAACTCTCAAAAATGACTTTAATTGCAACAACTGAATTGAAAATCCCCCTTTTTTGTATGGTTTAAGAATGCTATAAATACCACAAAAATCAATTATTCATGATAAATAAATAAAACTAATTTATATTCTGTAATACCTATTATTCCGTCCTTTACAAAAATATACCTCCAAAAGTTTACTTCTACAGGTTAACTTTTCAAATTGCTTGTCGATAAAACAGTTGAATGTTAATTTAATTTAATAATTTAATTAAAAAAAAACTTTAATATAGAAACTACTAAAAATAACCCAATTATACGCCTCCCTCCTTTGATAAAGTTTACCTTAATTTTAGGGAAAAAAAATCAGTTGGCAACCAAATAAAAAGTTTAAGATCTGAGTTAATACATATTATGCTACTTTTTATCTAACTAAAAGTACAATCTTCGCGTTCCCAGCCACCCGAAGATTGTACTGTATACTGTAGTATTTACGCGGGCGGAAACAAAGCTTTCCCAATAAGCTACCTTGAAGCCGCAATGTAATTTTCTAGAATATTAAAGTAATTCAAGTAAGTAAGTATTTTATACTTTTTTATCGGTGTTCATAAATACTAAATTTGCATCATTCTAATTAGAGTCATGTCGATTAAACAATAAGCAGTATGGAGTAAAGTGTATGAGTACATGGTGGCTACCTTTCAAACTTACATGTGGCTAGAACTAGAGTCTAGATTCTAGACCTAAGTTAATAAAGTCTGAACTAAGTAGTGACAGTTTAATAGGTCTGTACCTAACAGT
Source organism: Glaucopsyche alexis (assembly GCA_905404095.1). Lineage (NCBI taxonomy): Eukaryota > Metazoa > Arthropoda > Insecta > Lepidoptera > Lycaenidae > Glaucopsyche > Glaucopsyche alexis. Next base: position 9,522,447 of record FR990048.1, read on the forward strand.
CACGCGTGGCACACATAGCAGTGATTAGTGTAACTTCATTAGCTTGTTAAGACGAAACCTAAGAAGTAGTTATTGAGTAATTTAGGTCGCACTAACAATACCTAAGCTAGGTCATAGGATTGTATAATATGTTTTGTCTAAACATCGTGTATATAACATTAATTAACAGCCTCCGTGGTCTTATCTAGTGGTTAGAGCTTGGCTCTTGACTGGGAAGTCGTGGGTTCGATTCCCGCATTGGAACAACAAAAAATGTTGTTTCCAAGTTTGGTAAGGACAATGCATGCTGATAACCCTGATAAAAATTCGGACCTGATCGCCTCGACCTCTCGCCAGTCGTGTCTGTTTTTCCGTCCCACTTGGTTATGAGGGTAAAAGGTAGAGAGAGAGAGAGACACAATTAGTGCACTGCGCACACACTTGGGCACTATAACTCCTGCGTAACTGGCCTTATTTCAATTAAACCGTCCACCGTCATCGAAATCAATGTGGGGAGTTATTATTATTATAACATTCTTGTGTGTTTGTTAGAGAACTCCTCCGAAATAGCTTGACCGAATTTTGTGAAATTTTGCAGGCTATTCGGTAGGTATGAGAATATACCCTATTCTCCTGAGCTGTTTTTTTATATCCTAAGTTATAGGTTATCCCAATTTTTATTAATTTTTGGAACGAAAGTTCCGGGCGTTGCGGAAAAAAACGTCCGTAGCGTTAAATAAAAGCGTAAGATTTTTATGTATTGTGATATTCTGACAGTTCGAAATATCCTTTAAGAAGCAAAATTTCGCTGCTCTTTAAACATTCGTTATGATCTAGTGGCTAGGATACCTTTTTTTTCCGGAGGGGGAAATGCATTACGCATACCACCCAGGCGCAGGGGGCACCCAAGTGGTGATGTGGGACTCCCGTATAGGCTAATGAGACCCACGGTATACCCACTAAACCCCCCCCCCCGTCTTCCTCCTCGTCGCCCTCTGACGGGGCCACGGGAACGATACACACATCCGCGACCCCGCCGGCGGAAGCCGCCTACAAGCGGCTCCATCACGGAAGCTCGAAGGCCCTCCACGATGGGCGCACCAGATGGTAAGGTGCGCCTCCCTCCTCGGCCTCCACCAGTACTGTAGCAGACTCCCCCCGAGTCTGCTACTAGGAGGTCATGGGTACCAGATAAACTGGTACCCGGTGGCAGATCAGGTCTGTGGTTCTGCCACCGACCACACCTCGGTCGCAGAGGATAGGGTAAGCGGCGCACCGCAATACCGACATGCCTCTTCCTCTGCGGCCCCACCAACGCCGTTTCGATGGAACGGCCCCGCCAGCTCGCAGGGGGTAGGGAGAGTGGCGTACCGTAATACCATCACGCCTCTCCCCCTGCGATCCCTCTACGGCCGCAGAAGATAGGGAGAACGGCGCACCGTAATACCGGCACTCCTCTTCTTCTGCGGTCCCACCTCCACGCGCGTCCTCTGCGGGCATGTTCAGCCCGCTGGGAGTGCCCTCCTCGGGCCAGCCGGCGGCAAACAGGCCGGCCCCGGTTGCCTCTTAGCTTCACCGTGGGTGACCAGTCCACGGTTACTAAGCCCCACCGCCACGACAAGGCGTGCAACCATCGGGGGGTGGCTAGGATACCTGTCTTAGTTTCGATCCGCGGTATCGGAATTAGTTTTTTACATCTTTATCATTATATCTCGAGGCATTTAATTACTTTATATCTTTATATATTATAATATATTTCTTCTGTGCATGTGTTTGTCACTAAACTCCTCCTAAACGGTTGAAACAACTTTTTGTGTGTCTTCGGGTGGATGCGAGAATGATTTTTATTTGCAATCGGACCCGGTAGGTGGCGCTGCTGTCAGTATGACAACAAATTTAATTCTAAGGTGGTACGAAGTTTGCTGGGACAGCTAGTACATATATAAAAAGCAAAGCTTATTGACTCATGTATCAACACACATACCCCTTAATGCTAGAAGTTTGTAATTTTCGATACGTATTCCTCTTATGACGTAGGCATCAACTAAGGAACTATTTTTTTGAAATTCAATCCCCAAGGGGGTAAAATAGGGGATGAAAGTTTAAAACCTAATTTCACGCGGGCGAAGCCGTGGAAAACAAATGCTAGTAATATGATAAAGTAAATCATAAATACAGTGTAACAAACTAAACAACCCGTGTAATCAACGAATGACCTATAGGTACGTGGATTTGCTTGCTTAGCATATTTCAGATATAAAACAATCTTAAGTTTGAAATGCGGCCCCAATAACATATTAAGACGGAAAATCTTCCAACTAATCCTGGAAAAAACACGTAATTAATAATAAGCAGGCCCACACATCTACCCACAACACGAAAAGATACACATTTGTTTTATTGCAAGATTATTGTGTAGTAAATGTTGTTTGTCTGACAAGAAATATGACCATATATACCCATGCGTTAGATAGGCATGTAAAAAGTCGGATCTGCGCCTAATCTCATGCCAGTCGTGTCGTCACCCGGGTTATGAGAAGAGAAGTAAAGGAAGAGTCTCTTGTGTACAGCACACACTTGGGCACTATAAAATTACTACTGCGTAACTGGCCTGGTTTGAATGAACCGTCACCGAAATCGGTGTGGGGGGGGGGGGGTCATTATTGTGTAACGTACGAAGATCAATTTTTAATCGCTATATAGCGGTAGACTTTCAATAAATATTCCTCTTTAATTTGACGTTTTTCATGTCGAGGTGGAGTAATCTGAACCCGTACTAAGTGTTCTATTCGTACTGCGGGTTACATCTGGGTCGTAAGCTATTTTTGTTTCATTGGTTGCTTGGATATGACTTATCTTAACATGAGCTTAGAAACGATTTTCTTAAAATAATGCTTTTTGTAAGAATTGTCCGTGTTTTTAGCATTCATTACTACAAGAAACCCTTATAAGTTTCGCTCTGTCCATTCATTTGTCTGTCTAACTTGAAAAATTACGGCTTAATAAAATAATATAAATTTTTAAGGGGTGTTTCTCCTCACGAATGTGAAGTGGGGATGAAAAATGTTTTTTCATTCTACCCATCATGTGGAATATCATTGAATAGATCTTTTGAAATAAAGGCGAGGTTTCAAAAATGAATTTTCTGCGAAGTCAACTGCGAAAAAGCGAAATCGGACAATAATTTTTTAAGTAATTTGAAGAAAACCTATTGCGCGTTTATAGTTACGGAACCCTCTTTAGAAAATTGTCTTGATTAAGATTTTTTTTCAATGCAAAAGGTTTTCGTATAACAAAATTCTTTCCCCAAAATTAGAAAGATATTGTACTATATGAAAATTGGTTACCTACTTACCTAAATCATTTTAAAATCGTAAAAAAATACTTCATTCAGTATTTTTTTACGATTCTATTTTACCGTCATTATTTTTGATTGGCCTTCGTTGATAAAAATATCTACCGGGTCCAAAAATGTATTCTATTTTGCAATATCAAGAATCAAGTGAAAATTTTCATAATTACGGCGAATGAAAAATCAACAAACAAAAAAAAAACAGGTTAAGCTAACACGTATGGCGTGCAACTTTATTTAAACTCGGTCATTTGAATAAAGCTTTTTTTCTTTAAAAAATAAACACTTTATTTTATTTCACCTGCTCTATTTTGTGGATTTTTTGGTTTGTGCTGAATAGGTGCATTTACATTAATAAGACTCGGTTTTCTAAAAAGATTTTTGAAATAATCTACTCTAGTAATAAAAACTATAATTTGATTAGAAAAATCGTGAGTAATATTTGTAAGTAGAAAAGTTAATTACAAAACTACCGTGGAAAATGCATTATAGATGCTTTGTGATGGAAAAGTGCATAGGTGGTGTTTTATAATAATATTATGTTTAGTTTAAGTACCAGTCGATTTGTTGGGTACAAATCGACTTTTATTCAGTTCGAGAAATAAGAGTACATTTCTACCCAACAGCACCAGAAAAAGGGGCTATGTTATTCGAGTGTATCTATGCATGTTCATTAAATACATCAAAATTATATGATGAAGTCTAGTTTTTTGTTTTTTTATAATAATAATAATAATAATAATAATATCTATGGACGCTTCACACCACGTCAGTCTGGCCCCGTGGTAAGTATCCGAAGAACTTGTGTTACGGGTACCAGACAACGGAAATATATTCAATACGTTTTATATACTATACTTATATTTAAGATTTTTATTATATTATACACATATTTAATACACATCCATGACCCAGGAACACAGAAAACTTTTTTGTTCCCTGGCGGGATTCGAACCCGCGACCTCCGGCTAAAGCGCCACTGCGCTCACCACTGAGCCACGGAGGTCGTCAAATTTTTTTAACTAACGGTAAAATTTTTAACGTTTGTTTTTTTTTGTTTCAGGATACTTTTGGCACATAACAGACTTCCACTACGATCCGCTTTATACATCACAAGGAGACACTAGAAGACGTAGGTATACTTACCAAAACCTGTAACAGCATTAAAGTGTTAGAGACCTCCTTACTACAGCGGGGTTATTTTCCTGCCTGATGCTTTGCTACGACATACAGACTCATGGCAAGTCTTACGAGAAGTCGTCTCTCTCGAGAAGAAAACCAGAACGAGAAGACGACGCATTGTGCAGTCCAGTCTTTCGATGCTTCTCGGTAAATGTCTGGATGGGCCTTTACGATTACAAAAGATGCAGTTAATTGAATCGGGTATTGAATAAGTTCAACCTTTTCATCCAATAACGGATGATTTGTACAGTATTCTCCCAGTGAAGTAACCGCTTTTTGAAATACTGTAGTGCCTGGGACAGTCGGTTTTTAAATGTCGTATGGTTGTCCAAGCACATACGACATTCTCACAACATAGTCAGCCTAGTCCAGAGGAGTGACTGGTCAATACGCCTGGGGCCAACCAAATGCGGGTTTCCTCACGATGTTTTCCTTCACCATTAGAGCGTCCGTATAATGTACTTGAGATCTGACAAAGTCTCATTGGTACACGCCACAACCTGGAATTCGAACCTGCACTCTCTTGAGTGCGAACCAAACGGTGTAGCCACTAGCATACAATTTAATTAATATTATAATATCTAGCAATATTCCGCGAAGAAATATCTACAATCTACAAGCAAATGTGTGAGTGCATGCATAATCCCTTGTTTGAGGTTTGTTTTACAACCTGCATGTTGGTATGAACCGTGGGGCCATGCACGATCTTGCTGATATTGTTGCTTGTATGGTGCTGAACTGCTGATGTTTCCACGATCTTGTTTTTGCGTAACGCATAAGCGAGTGGAAGGAAGGAAATGCGTTACTTATATTTATGCATGCACTCACACGCACACGTATTGTAGATAATTTTACACGTGATATTGATAAATATAATATTAATTAAATTGTACGATAGAGACAGTTTTGTGGCCATGATATTTTCATACTTATAGTGGTACTAGAAGGACGAGGCTCCTATTAGATTAAATACGTAAGAGGCGTTAAACAATATCCGTGATTCCCACTCTAAGATATTGTCATTAAAATCCCGGCGCTGCCTGCCCCATAAAGATGCAATTAAGCGAAGCAGGTGCGGTTAACAGTCCTGTTTCTATATTACTAGAAATTCCCTCCTCGAGACGTAACATTATTAAGATCTTTTGTAACTACATTCATTAAAAAGTACTTGAATCCCAAAAGACGCCACAATAAAATAAAACGGTTAAAAATAAAATAAAAGTTATTCTAAGCACAAAATCAAGAGTCACTTATTTCTCGGCAAATTTTAATGAAGTTAAGTCACCGAGTTGTGAGTTTGCCAAGTTTATTTTGTTGCGTAAATAGCATAATTTCAAAGTTGAATCGCAAATTATTAAAAGACATAAATAAAGTTTGTTACTTCTCAACTTCTCAAATACTTAACGAAAACATTTATGTAAATAGAAATCATTTTGGCTAAAAACTTTTGCTATTGATTTATTAGACAAAAGCCACGTAACGTCGTCGTTAATGTAATTCTTATATACGTAGAATTGCTATTTTTATAGACTTTAAACGTTGTAATAATAATAATACTCATAAATGCATATAACTAATAATAACAAACTACTCAGCTCTTAACTATCGAGATCATGCATTGATTAACAAGATATCAGGCATCTCAACTATCTCAGGCACTTGTAGATCATATTATAGATAACTTAAGACAACAACAACCTTGAGTCTACGAAGGTCAAATATATGAAGTTGACAATGAAATAAAAAGCAGCAACCCGGAGTTGAGTCAGATTAGAAGGGTCAAGTGGGAAATGAGATCTTAAAAATCCCGCAATCTGCATCCGCTCACATCTTTCATGACATCCGAAAAGAGACGTCGTAAATGAAATCCACGTGGCGGTATTCGCTTACCGTCGATCTGCTTGCTCTTTGCCTTTTATATCATAAAATTAGTAATTCGAAATATGTATATGTAATAATAATAACTCCCCACCGATCTCGGTGACGGTGGCCGGTTTCATTGAAACCAGGCCAGTTACGCAGGAGTAATTTTATAGTGCTCAAGTGTGTGCGCAGTACACAAGAGCACTCTCTCTCTTCCTTTACTCTCGTAATCCAGTGCGACGGATAACCGACACGACTGACGAGAGATCAGGCGCAGGTCCGACTTTTTACATGCCCTTCCGATGTATGGATCATCTTTCTTGTTAGACAATCAGGTGATCAGCCTGCATTATCTTATCCAAACTTGAAAACAATATTTTTGTTGTTCCAATGCGGGAATCGAACCCACGACCTCCGAGTCGAGAGCCGATGCCCTAACCACTAAATCACGAAGGCTGTTTTAACTGTGTATGTATTATGTATGTAAAACATGTTTTTTTAGACTGTCGCAAAGTCGACGAACGTGGAAGCTCCGGCCATCACCGAGCACTAGGCCGGTTCGGCGACTACTCCTGTGACAGCTCACTGGAGCTGATAGAGTCCGCGCTGCGGTACATGCGCACGCGCCACTCCGAGAACGTAGAGTTCGTGCTATGGACAGGGTGAGCCTTTATTTATATCGTAGAAGTAATGGTATTTCAGCTTTAGCCTATACTTTAAACGAGCAAATGCTGTAATATATATATGTCACCGTAAAATTGTAAACCTTTAGATTGTAATAAAACTAGTGAAATTGTAAAATGTTGATAGACTTCCAACGCGAATATGCTGCCTATAATTTAAAACATTATTTTCCGTTAGATTATAAATATATAGTTTTTAATCTTTCGACATATTTTTACAATCTCGTTAGTTTTGTTACAATCTAACAGTTTTTACAATTTTATGGTGACATCTATACTAATGTAATAAAGAGGAAAGGTTTGTTTGTTTGTCTGCATCGAATAGGCTCTGAAACTACTAGAACGATTTTGATGAAATTTAGCACAAATGTAGAGTAGACTACGGGGAAGCAGACTACTTTTTATCGAAGAAAAATGTACGGTTTCTGCGAAATTAACTTTTGCGCGCACAAATTCACGGGCAACATCTATAATAATTAAAATCGGATCTTAGGAAAAGCTGTGTATTTCTATAAAATTTACTAAGCATGGAGATTTGGGGAGAAAAATCGATCTAGTTACGTTTTATCGCTGGAAAACTACGCATTTTAAGTTATATGTTTTGTCTTGTAGTGTGTGTATCACCTCCCTACCTATATATTATAATGTAAGTTGATTTAAGAGTTAGTTAATAAACATTATTCGCGAAGACAACATCTTTCTTTAGACTCCCCAAGCCTGCACATTGCATGGCGACCCTGCCAGTGCTGCCTCGTGGCAGCGCTGCGCAGATGGTACAGGGACAACAATAATAATAATAAGACTTTATAGTTTATGTGATGCGTGAATTAATGTGTGACGAACACGAAAGTGCGTGTAAAAATGTGGACATAATAGTGTAAAAAAAAATGAACTCAATTATAATATTTAACGGCCGTTAGTTAAGAAATAAATAATGTAGGGTTAAATTTATTATTGAGTAAATAGTTTAGTGACATAAATACAAATCTGTAACAAGTTCTAAAAATAATCATAAAAATAATTTAAGTATAATAAAATCTATACGACTTTTAGTGAAAATAAATAAAATAAAGTGTGGACAAAAATAAGGGAGCTGAGAAATTAAATTTTAAAAGTTGCAAGAAGAATATTATAATCATAGGCATGATAAAGAAGAATTAAAAAAAGGCTAAATAGAAAATAAAAAATAGATACAGAAGTTAGAGTACAAAACGAAATATGGGTCATCAGTTGAAGAAAAATAAAATTTTGAAGACATTTGAGTGAAGATCAGCAGGCAGCTGAGAGTTGTTGGAGTCATGAGAGGAGATGGCGAGCAGGCAGCCGGGAGTAGTTGGAGTCAGATGAGTGGAATTGGTGAGCAGGCAGCCGGGAGTTGTTGGAGTCAGATGAGTAGAGATGATGAGCAGGCAGCCGGGAGTTGTTGGTGTCAGATGAGTGGAAATTACGTAGAGCAGGCAGCCGGGAGAAGTTCGAGTCGGAAGTGGATGCAGCCGGGAGATCAGTGAAAAGAGCACAGAGATACTTGGACGTCAGATTTTTTTTTCTATGCTTATTACGTAACATTTTCATAATTTTATAATTTAAAATTAATTGAACTATTTTACAAATCGCTCAATATAAAGTAAGCGGAAACAAAACTTCTGAATAAGATTTCTGATACTCAGAAGTTTGAAACAGGCCCTAAAAGTAAGAAAAGATGATAATAATATACTTTAATTATCTTATCTAACAACTCCATAGTGAAAATCGTATGAAAACGTAATAGGTACTTAAAACTGATGATAAGCTCTCCTTTGGGTATTTTTTATGTTCAAAAAACAATTTGTTATAAAGAATATTTTAACAGAATATTTTTAACAAGTTCATTTGCAGACATTTCGGGGTTGTTTTCACAACTTAGTAAAAGTAAATTTGCATATTGAATGTAGTAATATTTTCCCTTGCCGTGTAGGAATAGTTGGAAAAAGCATAAGCTTTATAAATCCTTGCCACACAGAAGAGCTTAGTAATAATTGTTACGCGTGAATTTTATGTAGTTACTCATTTCATTCCTTTGAAACAGGGAAATATATTTTAGTAAAGAACTTTATATCTCACTTTAATATAATTTTTGTATACAAAATCCTAAAATATATTAATTCATGTTTTTCTGCATTATAAATTTATAAGCTTTCTAAATTCTCTACAAACAGCCTTAGAACATTATATTTATTAGGATATTAAAACAAAAACCTGTATATATTTTTTTCAAATTACTTTACTTTTACAAATTTCATTACTTTAAGTACTTATTTCAAGAATTTCACGGAAATGAGGGTGTTTGATATTTTTTCTGCCGTTAGGAGGCAGACCCAACGCACACAAAGCATCATCTGGTGGCGTAAATGGTATCAAAAACGGCGAAAAACAATTTCGATTCTTTTTCTGTCACCAGGTGGCGCTTGGTAACACGACGGTCCTTATTAATATTGTCAAAAAGCTGTCAGATGTCACGAATTAAAAAACCCTCATTTCACAAAAATATTTTTAGTGACATCATAGCGGCGAGATACAACGTGAACGAAGACGAGAGGTACCAGGCGATTAGGAATATGACGGAGCTGCTGCGGATGACGTTCAGCTCGCACTTCGTGTTCCCTGTGCTGGGGCACACGGACCCAGCGCCGTCCGAGAGACTGACTAATCTGTGGAGTCACTGGCTACCTATGGAAGCACTTCAAACTTTGAAAAATGGTGAGTGTAATTCTTGTGATTGATACGATATTATAAGCTAAATCTACGGAGTTAATTCAATTTGTTGTAATATTATGATATACCTACAATAGGCTAGTTGTATGATCTTTAAATTGTATTAAGAGAATTATAATACGTACTCTAAAATATATGTAAGTTCTCAGAATAAACAGCATCAATATTATCAAAGGTACGGTGATTTGTTCAGAGAATATCGCAAGTAAATTTTTAGTTTTTACATTTTTGAAGTGGATATTACCGAAATGTTTTTAATGAATACGTATTTATTATATTACGGCAATGCATGAAATTTTAGAATAAGTAAGGTTTCGGCCTGGTACAGAAAGGCCTTGCTATTTAGGCAATGTATGAAATGTTGTTTCAAACGAGAGGTACCAGGTGATCAGAAATACGGTGGAGCTGCTGCGGATGACATTGTCGCACTTCGTGTTGTAGTGTTCTATTCATCTATCCTATTGTGTCCATGTCAGTCATGTCAACATTAATCCTAAGCACACACTGGCGGCCAGGCTGCGACGACGGTTACCGAAATGTATGCAAGCGGCCAATGACCTCTTGCGCCCGAGTTCGCGCACTGAAGGCATTTCGGTGGCTGTCAGTGCGCACTTAGGCGGGCGCATGTTATGTTCGTTGGCCGCACCGCTGTGCAGATTAGTAATTATAGCATAGATACCCGGCTAATAGTATAAGAAGAGTCATAATATACAGTTCCATAACCCACATACTAATGTTTTATAAAATAATCACCAATGTCAGGAGTCAAGACAGGAGAAAAAAAGATGAATGCTTGCTTTGTTTGCTTTCTGTTTCACACTTATGGGTTTTTGCCAATGATGTTTTGTCATACAGGTAGCTTGTCATAGTGCTCCTCCCATTTTTATGCTTCTTCATAGGCATGTAGTTATTGAAGAACCTAAAAATTACAAGAAACACTGTAAAGAAACTTGAATATTTCATTTCACTTTCGAAACTTTCTTCGAACTAATTTTCTTGCTCACTGCAAATATAAACAGATGCATATTGTAGACGTTGATTGAGTTTCATAGCCCTCGCACACGAAAGGATAGTGGACCAGACCGAAATGTCATCTCGTCAGAACCCTCTGAATAATTAAAACTTTGGCGTTATGAACCAGAGTTCACTTAGTCTTGGCGAGTTCAGCGTATAGATAGAGTGGCTCATACAATATGGATGACGGTGTAAATGGAACATTGTGTTTGTACACAAAAAATAAAAATAATTGAGGAAGTTGTCTTCCTGAATTATTTTTAATTTCTCATTATTAACAACGTAAAGACATTGGTTTTTGTCCGCTTTTTAAATAAGTCACAACAAACCAAAATACTGTTTGATTGTACAATATTCATTTACATTTAATTTTCCGTAATTATTTTTATTCGGATCCATAGAGAAGTGGAGATAGTCAATCAATAATAATTGTTAAACATATTTCAAGCGAACGAATTTCAATGAATACGAAATGAGTTAAAATATCACAGTTTTTCCCCAATCACCTATGGATATGCGACCTTAGCCGTTGTAATCCAGGTGTAATCAAGCTTACATCTAACTAAATTTTATCTTTGCTCGCCGTGGATATTTGTTTTTTGATAGTGAAATTTGCAATATCCTTTAATTTTGTATTTAAATTACTTTATCTACTTTGGTAGTTGCTAAATTGATAGAATTATTTATTGTCATTATAAGATATTTCTAATCATGATAATTCAAGATATATTTGAATTATCATGATTAGAAATTTAGAGGTAGTAAATGAGGAAATAAACTCTCTTGTAATTATTTTCATCCATTTTTAAATGTTACTTAGGTAAATAAGAATAATTAACTAACAGTGAATATATTATGTTTTTTCGTTTTTTTTTCTGAAACACTATAATATGTTTTTAAATAGTTATTGAAATGAGGGATAAATATTTCTATGTAAATTGATTACACGTGTGAGATATTTCGCAATCATTCTTTATAAATTGGCGTCTTATTTAAACGCTTACATACACTGAGCGCTACGGAATCCATCTTTATAATGCTGATTAATATAAACGCTACACAAGCAAGGAAATCATTCATTCCGTAGATTTCTGCTTGCCAAGCTGCTTGCCCAGCGTGTGCGGCTTTATAACAGTCAATAATTCTGTTACCAGGTGGCTACTACACAATAGAACAGTCACACAGCAAGCTGCGCATCGTCGCGCTCAACACCAATCTCTTCAGCGTGCGGGAAGCCAGCAGCGCCCACGCGCGCCGACAGTGGGAGTGGCTGGATGCAGTGCTGGAGAAGGCCACGGCGAATAGTGAGATGGTATGTCACTTTTTTAGGGTTCCGTACCTCAAAAGGATAAATGGAACTCTTATAAGATTACTTTGTTGTCGGTCCGTCCATCTGTCTGACTGTTAAGACTTTTTTTGGGAACCCGTGCAGGTATCGACTTGAAATTGCTCAGCTAATTTCAATGTGTTAGGTAAATGACCTCACAACTGGTTAGGTTAGGTTAGGTTATGTAACTGGTAAAGAGTGTGTAACAATGTTTTCGCGTTTTATAAAATTGTTTTTGTGCATAAACCTTTTAACATAAGTAGGAAATCATGTTGATTTTGCAAAACGTTATGTAACATGATTTATGTATGTGTTTTTACAATGAAAAATCTGCATCAATAGGCTCAATTTTCAAGAATATCCGATGTTGGACAGCGCGTAACATAACAATAGCATAGTTTAGGAATGAGTCTAAATTCAAGACATGTTCGCATGGTATTGGAAACTTGTACCTATTTTGTTAACGGCGAGAAATATGAACCTGTTTTGCAAAGAAAAACTCGTAGATCATTTTGGAATTTGGGTTTCGTGTGTTTTGATTTTTAGTTTCGTGTAATTTTCATTTTGAGTCAATATGTATTCTTTTTTTAACAGCCTCCGTGGTCTAGGGGTTTGAGCATTGGCACTCGACTCGGAGGTTGTGGGTTTGATTCCCGCATTAGAACAACAAAAAAATGTTGTTTCCAAGTTTGGTTAGGACAATGCAGGCTGATCACCTGATTGTCTGACAAGAAAGATGATCCGTCATGCGTCGTCGGATGGGCATGTAAAATTGGGACCTGCGCCTCATCTCTCGTCAGTCGTGTCGGCTATCCGTCCCACTGGATTACGAGAGTAAAGGAACAGAGAGTGCTCAGAGGGCACTACAAAATTACTCCTGCGTAACTGGACTGGTTTCAATGAAACCGGCCACCGTCACCGAGATCGGTGGGGAGTTAGTTAGTTACTTAGTTATTCTTTTTCACTTGATACTTACATATTTTAAAACTAAGCTATTGTCCAAAACATAAACTTAAACCCCCTTACTAATAAACGCTGTATAAGCTTTGAATAGTTACACAGTGTTTTGTCTCCTTCTATCGAATTAAAAAAGTCACTCGTGTGACGTGAACAAAACACTGTATAGCTATTCAAAGCTTATACAGCGTTTATTAGTAAGGGGGATAATCAATAATAAGCGTGTTTTCATTACAAACATAACGTACATGCCATCGGCGGAACAGCACGGCGAGGGAAGTCCGGCCGTGGTAATAAATTACACATTACATACTCGTTAATACAATCGCCGTTCGCCTTTGAATGTACTAAAGTATTTTCTAGATGTTATTTACATTAAATTTTAAATATTGGGGTACAAAAATGTAGGTCACAAATATAAGGTAAATAGTTGATGAGGATCAACTATTTACCTATTATATTATACTAGCTTTTGCACGCGACTTCGTCCGCGTGGAACAGTTACTTTGAGATGTCGCTAAAATTTACTCGCGACTTCATTTACGTAGTAGGAGAAGCACTTTCACCTCACGACTGCTCGCCCGCGCCGCGCGCTGTACATTATTATTGCGCGCATGATTATTTTATTACTGTGATATTTTCTAAAATACTCATTGAAATCAAATGATGTAAACGGAAAATTTCTTCTAGATTAAATGCTTGTAATGAATAACGTATTTACTCGGATAAGGATGAATATCATCTTTATAAAAACACCTTCACAAATAATACTTACTTTTAGAACAAATTTGGTTACCATAAAAAGGTTAAAGTGAGCCAACCTTAAAAGATAGACATAGTCGCAAACTTTTTTGAAGAACTTTTAAAGGGAAACAATTCTGTTATACATCATTTTAGCGAAACTTTAACCGTTTCTGCAGCGTACGCAGCGCAAGCTCTCAAAGGAAAAAAAAAACGATTTTGTAACATTCTTGACTGGTGCTCCGCTCGTATTGAACTGAACATGATGTTATATAGCCTAAAGCCTTCCTCGATAAGTGGACTATCCAACACAAAAATAATTTTTTAATTCGTACCAGTAGTTCCTGAGATTAGCGTGTTCAAATAAACAAACAAACAAACTTTTCAGCTTTACAATATTAGTATAGATAAGTACCAACCAAATTACGTCTTAATAATACTTGCTTTTAAAATATCTGACTAGTATTATAAATGTGAATTTTGCGAAGATGGATGGATGGATGGATGGATGTTTGTCACTCTTTCACGCAAAAACTACAGGACGGATTTTAATAAAATTGGTATGGTAGTAATTTAGGCTCTGGATAAAACATAGGCTACATTTTATCCCGATAAAGAGCAGTGTTCACGTGGGATACTGTATTTATGATGTATACAGGAGCCGCGGTAAAAACTAGTATTTATATAAAATACTTCGAATTCTTTGACCTACTCTTAGGTGACAGAGAGGTTATTAATATTCTACTGAGAAACATACAAATTAATTTTATAATCATTAATTTGCGGCTACTAAACTAAGAAAATGTATAAATAGCTTTCACCAGCCAAATTTATGTTGAACTTAAAACAAAAAGTGGAAATTGAATTCCAGATAGATAACAATCAACAAATAAATTTTCTATGCCCATCCCTCAAGTCCATCCTTGGGGCATTGTATTATTTCAAAACTCGTACATTGTCCCATAAAATACATTTGATTCTCGGCGGAGTATTATATTTGCCCTAACCTTTTGTCATGAATACTACAATGGAATAAGGTAATAGGGTACAGTGACCGATTTGACGATCCTAAGTAATAGCTTCGCGCTTTTCTTTTCTGTATTTAAATTGTGTTGTAAATTTGAAATTACTTTATATTTTGACTCTAAATATTCAAAACAAAAAATGTAGCCATTAAAATTTTACAGTCCTAAAACTAACTAGCCAAAAGGCTTACTTAAAATGTACACAAATTTTAACCTCACATAACTATTGATTTAGACTCGAAGCATTTAATTTTTGCATATATAGGTAGATATTGCCTAACCATTAGTTCAAGTTCTAGCAAACACACAAGTACCACACAATATTCAGAAACAATACAACCACTTACAATAGGCTAGGGCTGCCTATCGTGCTTTCGACAGACAAATGTTTTGGCTCCACAATATGAATATTGTTCCTTGAATTTCAGTAGTATTTGATGCACGGGTGCATCAAATACTACTGTAACTCAAGGCCTGTTATCGTTACCCCCACTGTTTGTGGGGTAACGGGAACACATGTTATACCCGTTATCCAGCACTGGTCGACAAAATATAGTGAGAGACATCGGGAATGTACAAAACTCAACCCCTTCCATCACATGGTAATCTTCTCTATGACAGACATTCTCATAATAAATTGTGATTGTACTCGTATTCATTCTAAGTTATACCTAATTACTATAATTATAATGTCCGATAAAATCAACTACGGACATTTTGGGCATATGATCTACTGCATATTATGTATAGAGTATAGACGTTTGGGCAGAAAAATAATTGTCATACTCGAAAAAAAAGTTGTCCTTTATATGGGCGAGTTTGCGTTGAGCGGAGAGTCACCAATACATGAGATTATTTTCTTACTTTGAGTATAACAATATTTTTTTGCCTAAAAGTCTTTATAATAAGCAGTAGATCATATACCCAAAATATCCGTAATTGATTTTACCAAATCTTATATTATATTATTAGATGTAACTTCAATCCAGATAGCATTAAAATGTATTTAGAAACCCATATATTTAGAATTCCCAAAAGGCTTAGTCATTTTTTTTTATTATAATATAATATTATATTTTAATAAACTATACAGTGGATTTCATAATAATGACTAAGCCTTTTGGGAATTCTAAATGTATATTATACACGGAAACAACGTGTCGATATCGCACAACCCTAGACGTTTCCCTAAAATAATTATTTCGCGACACACCACTATTTCATCGCCAAGATTTATTCGCAAGTAACAGAGAATGATATGAATTTCCGTGAACATAATTATGAATGGTAACTGGTCGTTGTAATTTACAGTAACTAACGGTAACAGTGCCACGAAGAACATCCAAATGCTTTGTTATAATGTACTTTTTGTTACGTATTTTCTATTCTGGAGGGCTAGACAAGATGCATTAAATAATATCGACGGCGAACTTCGTGAATAAAAAATGTATGGGATTGACATAAGCGTGCGTTAAATGACATATTCAGTCGTATCGTTAAAAAAATTGGTAGCCAAGCAGCCACTTTGAACGAATACGCTAACGATGCACTCATATAACGAATTGCTCTAACGTGTTTCTCCATACAATGCCTAGACAAGCGGCCGTAAGTGACATTTAGTAGATCGTGATCTTTATCTTTATCGACCTAACGATAAAGATACCCAGGGGGCTACCTTTATCGCCTCAACGAACAATATGGCGGATTTTTATTGATCAGCTGTTATTTGTAAATAATAATGATTTGCCTAAAGTTGCCTAAAGGGTCTATACAACACCTTCTGCTAGTAGTCTATATTGCATAAAGTCAAAAGAATTCAATCTAAAGTATTCAATAAATCACAATTATTGTCAATACCTAATATGTAATTCATTGTATTCAAGTATAATTCAACACTTTGTTAAAATATAAATTTCTTAATTTGTAGCTTACTTGCAGTTTTTAATCTTTACACGCTACTATATCAGCTGAAAGCAATCTTTAGGTGTATAGTAGGTACCTAAATTATAGAAGGTAACAAATGGAGTTCATAATTAAGCAAGTTTCTCTGAAACTTCCTTAGAAATAAAGATTTGTATTTAGTAGTTAAAATTTATAAGTTTTTCAATGTAATGATATTTTATTGTCATCGATGCTCAACACCTTCGTCTTATAAATGGGTAAGAAGGACACAAACACCTCATAAAAGTTTTGAAATATTTGCTATTATACTTTGATTAATTATTACAAATTTAATATTATATATCTATGCTATTATACCTACACCTATTATAAACAGTCAAGTAGTGTTAACCAATTAAATACTTAATATTTAATCTCTATAGTATATTTGTGACTAAATAATTGAAAGTCTTTACAATTTTACAGAACTATAACGTTAAAGGAAGTGTTATTAAAGTACCTTGACTGTACAGGGTACTATTGCAATAAATAAGTAAACCTAACACTTACCACATATTGTAGACAAAATATTACAATGCGGCCATAGCACTTTGAATTTGTTATAAGCATTGTCTTGCTAGAATTATTCATTCATTCTAATTTAAGAGCTTTGCTCTTGTCAGTGATGCTTTCTCCATTCCTCTCTACACTCCGCCCTTCTCTTGACCTCCTGATACGACACGACCATCACATTCGCCTACACCTGTCCATAAAAGTTCTTCTCGGCCTTCCATGTTTTCTACTACCATCCCTTCAATTATTCCTCTAATAAAGTTGTTGTGCCGTATCAAGTGTCCGTATTAGGATTGATTAAATAATAACAATACAAGAGTATCTACATTTTATTTTACTTTTTTAAGTAAGTTTTACATGGTTTTAGTAAGAAAATAAACTTAAAATGTAAAAATATTTTTATTTCTTGCAAAGGAATTACATAATGCAGATTTCTTTAAATAATCTTGAAGTCACATAACCAATAATAACATTATACAATTTAAAAATCAACACAGCTAATAATAGTTATTATTTATACAAACTAGTTAGAGCCTGTCACAGAATGAATACAAATTAACTTAGGTTGGTAGCGGTTTAGATACATTAATAATTACATTATGATTTATATCACTTCTCACTATCAGTGGCGAAGGCTGCTTCTCCTTCAAAGGGAAGCCGGAACCTGTATCATAGGTAGGGATTTCTATGAAGGTTTGCAAAAGGTATGTGACAAGGGAAGCCGATAGGAATGGAGTTATAGGAACCCTATGCCACTGCACAGATACAGAATCGCCCAGCAGATCTCAAGTACATTATACGGACGCTCTACCGGTGAAGGAAAACATCGTGAGGAAACCCGCACATAGTTTGCCCCAGACGTATTGACTAGTCATTCCTCTGGACTAGGGTGGCTATGTTGTGAGAATGCCGTATGCGCTTGGGCAATCATACGATATTTAAAAACCAACTGTCCCAGGCACTACAGTATTTCAAGAGTGGTTACTTCGCTCGGAGAATACTGTATAAATCATCCATCATCGGATGTAAAGGCCTAAGTTAGGTAAATTGTTATTTTGTTAACAAACAAAAATTATTGTACTTCATCTTCTTCTTCTTCTTCTTCTGGCCAGTTTAAAGTGTTACCAGGACATGGATATAGTCCTAAGGATAGAAGACTCCGTATTTTGTAATTGCTAAAAAGAACTGTATTGCTTTGGTAATAGAGTGTATTTCACAATGCACGTATCATAGAGGCAAATCCGAGCCGAGCGAGATAGCCATAAGGGAGGCCGTGTGTCTCGTTCTTGCATGTTGCCAACCAGAAAAATGTTGGTATTTTTAAAAAGTAACTTGAAAAATCTTAGATAAAACGAGTGTACTTTATTATTATTTTAACAAATGTTTATAACTATATCATATTCTAATTAAAACAGTTAGTAATAGTCATTTAATACTAAATAAAAATGCAGTTTACATTAAAACCTTTTCTTTCTTTTTTATTAGATGGTATCATTCGCAAGACAATAGAATAGTACGCCATTACAGTCGGACAAGGATCTTTTGGCACTTGGATGGGGGCGTGAGTGTCGCAAATAAGAACAATACTTATTACTAAAAGTGAAATTTTACAAGACGGCGATGTTATTACTGATTTTATCCACGTGCCAAAAGGTAAGTGTCGCAACTACAAAACAATACAATTTAATACTAAAAGTGACATTTTACAAGACGGCGATGTTAGTTCTGATTTTGTCCACGTGCCAAAAGATCCTTGTCAGACTGTACACATATTTTATGCTGAACACCGGATAATATTAAAATTCATAATAGTACCGGTGCTGGATTTGCTGGACGCACCGTGAGTATGGCCTTTAGTGTAATCTCTTAAAATCTGTTTATAATGTGTGTCCTATGACCATTTGGCAAGAAATCTGTATAAAATCTGTATTATTAATGAAAACTAGAAGATAATTAATTAAATAATGTATTATATAATATAATTATTCAAAATAGAACTCTGGAGTCATACAATAGATAAACAGTTATCCAATTGTGTGTCTAATTTATAATCCTCTGAATTTTTCCCGGTGTTTCGGATTTCGGTGCATATTGAAGTTCCAGCCCACGAAGTATAGATAACAAGGAGTCCGAACGTAATGTTAAAATAATGGTCTCAATTACGGGGACAGATTTTTGCCGGTAGAGCGCGCGACGGTTCGACATGCACTCGTTTGAAATTACGCGGGAAGTTTAAAGTTGCTATTGACAGCTCTGGAAAGATTGAAATCTTATTATATAAAAGTTTTAGGAAATTCTTAGAAACTGTTCTCGAAAAAAAGATACCGTAGAACACGGTAATTGCCTAACGGTAATTTAAAAATAATTGTAATAAATAATAGTATTGGCAACACTCGGTATAATAGGATTGGCAACACTTGGTACTCGTCGGTCTCGCACGCCTAGCGGCAGAAAAGAGAACTAAGATCTGGTCCTATTATTGTGTACATAATTATTATTAAAAAGCCTATACCGTTCGGACTCCTGGTATCTATGCTTCATGTTCCAGCCTTACAACCGTAATAATCGGCCTTGTTAAATAAGTACCTACTTTATTCTTTTTGTAAATTTCTACACTTGAAATTTGATTCCATTTTATACAAAACACTCCAGGAATTTTCAATAAAACTTCTAGGTACCGTTTTACTGAATCGACTGACTTGCACTGACTATTTGTATTTTGAACTTTGACTAGACATTAGACTTGAAAATAATACGGTGTTGAAATCATACTACATTAAATCTAGTTGTCTGCCTTTTTAACTTGACACTGACAAATAGTTTTATGCCGTAACGCCATCAATAATTTAAAAAAAATATATATGACATTTGACAA
Source organism: Glaucopsyche alexis (assembly GCA_905404095.1). Classification (NCBI taxonomy): domain Eukaryota; kingdom Metazoa; phylum Arthropoda; class Insecta; order Lepidoptera; family Lycaenidae; genus Glaucopsyche; species Glaucopsyche alexis. Next base: position 9,542,650 of record FR990048.1, read on the forward strand.
CTTCACAACTGACGGCTAAATTCTTGAAATCTTAAACAACTAACGTTTGAGCAATTCGTTGTTGCGATTCGAACAACAGTATGCGTTTGGCTAGGCACAAAATGTCGTGATCTCAAAAGAGAAGTCGATACGACAGATCTTTCCGAATTTTAACGAAGGTAATTTGTCTAGGCGCCCTGTTATTGGAACGAAGTTCCTTATCGCGCGTTGTGAAAGGGGGCTAGACGGAAAAAATCCTTACGAAAAGTTGTCACGACACTTTTTTAATTCATCATCATCATCATGATTCTCTTTTTTTAGTTACAAAAGATAATTTAATATTTTATAAAAATTAAATATTTACGCGTATACATTTATTATATTGATGTATGTATGTATGTATGTGTGTATGTATGTATGTATGTATGTATATATGTATGTATGTATGTATGTATGTAATGTATGTATGGATAATATCGGTTCGGATATTGTATTATTATTTATTTTATATATACATGTACAATTGTCTGTCTGTATGTCTTTTTTTTTTTTTTGCTATAGTAAGCTATTGTAAGCTGTGCGGCGTCGCATGTTTCTCTGTCTGTCTCTCTCTCTCTTATAGAAAGCAAGCCAGATATTTTCATCCGGAACTTCGTTCCATCCGGGTGTCCCTTGACACCTCTCAAGTTTTTTATAATACTGTAGTTGTAGGTTAGTTGTGCATTATTGCACGTTGTAATCTATTTGCAGAAAACGGAAAAACTGTAGGTAGATAAAATTGTATTAAGAGTATTAGGTACCTTCGTAGACGTTAAACAGATAGAACTGATGTTATTAGTATTAGGTACTTTAAATTACTAACTAAATTATCATTAAACTAGCTTTTGCCCGCGACTTCGTCCGCGTGTAGTTCGGTTTTCATACAAAAATTTAACCCCTTTTCACTCCCTTAGGGGGCGAATTTTCAAAAATTCTTTCTTAGCAGATATTACAACTATCTGTAAGTATGCCAAATTTCAGCGAAATCTGTTCAGTAGTTTCAGCTGTGCGTTGATAGAAGAGTCAGTCAGGGTTGCCTTTTATATATTTAGATAAAAATAAAAAAAACATTTTACATAACCACTGAATTGTCAAGCAGTGAGCAAGCTAAGAATCACAGCTAGGAACACTCTCTATCATGCCATCTTTCAAACAAATATAATATTTCTAAATATTTTAATGTAACTAAATATTGTAATGTAACGTTGTACAAGCTGGTATAGTGCCTCTTCGGAAACTAACGACAAGGGATGGTATTAGAAATGATTTGTGTCTCAATAACAAATTCCGTTCCGTATTCAATTTATGTATCAAGAGTTAAGACCGCTTCTAGCTGACCCTACTGGCGAACTTCTTACTGCCATGATAAAGTAGTTAGGCGTGTTAAACAAACTCAAATTCTAATATCCTAGGTCCTAGATTCCTAAGACCTAGATTATAGGCATAACTTATATTTTTATTACCCAACTACGGCGAAGCCAAAAGGAAGGGTAATGATTTTGGCAGTCTATGTATGTAGATATGTAATAATAATAATAATAATAATAATAAACATTTATTCAACAGACACAGTCACATTACACTACATTATCACAAAAAATCGAACATTAAACTTAAACAATCACGATAACATTACAAATGACAGAAATACAACGGATTTTTGCCTAACCACATAGAAGAGAAAACATAGATTATACATATTAACAAACAACAAATACTAGCCAGATAACGAATAATAATAATAAAAAAAGAACAGGTATAAGGCAGTGCAATGCGAACAGCGACAGTCGAAAAGGACTCCACTCAGGTGTACGGTCGCGGCATAGTACTCAACTACACCGTAACCCCTGGTATTCTGTGGATCCTCGTTGTTGTCCGGCGACTGACAGATACACACTAGCAGCATCATACGAGTATAAGTCATAAAAAACAATATGGTATACTATTTACTTACATAAAATAAAGTTATATTTATTAATACCAGGTAGTAAAATGCCGATAAAATACATAATATTATGAGTAAATGTTAGATAAATAATATATAAAAATGTATAAGTACGTTAATAATTCTAGAATAATATGAAATAATTTGACGAGCCCGGGTTCAGAGTCACAGACACGCGCGATGGTGACGTCATCGCTCACAGCGACCAGCTACCGAGATGAGGAGGCAGGCGCGCAGAGCAGAGATCAGAGACGAAAAAATAACAATGAAGAATTAATTAGGTACCTCCATTATAATTATGCATTGAAGATGTAAGGGGCGGCGCGCCGCATTAAGATAATGATTAATTAAATCTAATTAGTATGATCCAGCAAAACAATAATTGTGTTTGAGTGATTACAGAAAATATATACTGATTACAGACAATATAATAATATTTAATTTATTGTGAAGATCAATTAAATTATATAAGAGAGATAAATTATTATAAAATTATAGTCATGTCAAATTAAATAAAATATAACATAATATTGTAAAATGTATGTACAAATATTTGTTCCACCGTAGCGTCTAAGCTACTGATCCGATTTTAATAAAAACCTAACCAAGAGCATGTCAGGACATGTCTAAGGAGGGTTCCGTAACTATAAACGCGTAATATGCTTTTTTTTAATTACTCCAAAAGTTACAGTCCGATTTGGTTCACAATAATTTTCCTAAAGAGTTTTTAGCATGATCTATTAGCATGGAAATTTGCAAGTTTCGATCTCCTATAGTTTAAAAATGCTAGGGGGGAGACCAACTTACAAACTACTTCGGAGGCCGATTACTCGAAAATGGTCAATTTTATAAAAAAGTAACGTATGAAACCTTGCCTTTATTTTAAAATATCTATTCTACGATAGGGTAGAGTGAAAAAATATTTTTCATCCCCACTTCACATGTATGGAGAGCCACCCCTAAAATATAAAATTATTATTTTTTTATGATTCCGAAACCATAATCTATACATAATCTATAACTGTACCAAATTTCATCAATTTATATTCATAATAACAGGAGCTAGAGGCGCGGACAGACAGACAGACAGACGGACAGAGCGAAACTATAAGGGTTCCTTAAGTATGACGGAACGCTAATAAATGAGGTGTCTATAGATTCGTAATAATAGCCGAGGTAACAGCTGTATGATTTACGTAGTAGTTGTAGTTTTTTTTTTTTATAAAAATTGTAGTTATTTTATTCTTGACATTTACAGTAATTAACAAGTAATATCGACAAGTTGCCGCTCGACCAGGCATTAGATCAGGCAATAGCTTAAGGCCTCCCCCACATTTGGCGTGGGCGTTTCTCGGGCGTTTGAGTGACGCTCATGCAGCGCGCACACGGCGAGAGCGCTCCGCTTGCGTCCCGATTTTACCCCTCCACCGACTGGTCCCGCCGCCCGCTACTGTTCGGTCGTCAGTCGCTGCGCGCTCGCCGCATGCGCGCAGCCACACGCCGGCAAATCGCGACGCACAAACGCCCGAGAAACGCGTACGCCTAATGTGGGATCAGCCTCATAGCACTGTTGATTCGTGAGCACGGATACAGACTCACGTGTAAAAACATAGTTAAACCACGTCTGCAGTTGTTACGGTTACTTCCTTTGTGTTTATATATTTACAGGCATCCTAGTGGAAGTAAAAATTATTAGAAATTGGTCGAGCAGGAATTTTGGCGATATTGTACTTAAATACTGTTACGAACCCAAAGAGACAGCGCCATCTAGCGTCAACCAATGAAACCACTTGGTGTGAACAGGGACAGCGTGGGGCCCCCTACTCAGTACTAGATGGCGCTACTGTGCGAATATTCCGGCACAATCCAACCAGTTCACGCGAGTCGCGAACATTTCTGGAACGGTCTGGGACTCGTGTCATCCGATATAAATACGCCTGAGGGGTTGGGAACGAGGCGAGTTCACTTTGAGCTTCCTGCGAAGCGAAACGGGCGATACCAGTAAAAACTAGTGATCGGTGTTACATAACATGATAATTATTTAAGAGCATGTTATGTCAATGCCAAACTTCGTACTGTCACTTTGATGCCTATGATAGCTAGTTTATTCAGTTAGCCGAAAGGCTATGTATAGTATAGACATGTATTAGCATGCTCCTCTGTTATATGAGTTATATATTAATTATATCTGTTATACGTGTAGTAATAAAGCAACATATTGTGATGCTATGATTTGTATCATTTGTATCTCCATGTAACTCATAAGAAGAATCCCCAAGATATTCAACGTAGAGATGCTGGCTGGAGCATCAAACATGGTGTCAGAAGCTGAAGCTAAAATATAATAAAAAAGAAAAACAAAATATTAACCGAAGAGAGGGTACTTCTACAACAACTGCTGCGGGTGTGGCGTTTTCGAGAAAAAACGGAGTGTAAAAAAGAAAAGTGAAGACCTTACAATGGCTGGAAACGGTGTACAAAAACTTGAAATATCTACCGAAATTATCAACAATAATGCTGAGAATTTCAAGAAATGGGCGCAATCATTCGAAATATATCTACTTGCGTCAGGAACAGAGAAAACTGAAGACAGAAGAAAAATAGCGTTAATGCTACATTCCATGGGGGAAAAAGGTCTAAATATCTACAATTCCTTCAATTTGGACCTAGACAAAGCTACATTTCAAGAGGTTGAGACAAAATTCGTCGAGTATTTTGAACCCAAGAAGAATCTGACGGTAGCAAGACACAAATTTTTTACATTGAAACAACGCATGAACGAGTCTCTGGACAACTTTCTTAAGGAATTGGAAAATGCAAGTCATGCCTGTGAGTTTGGTTCGCTCCGCGATTCCCTAGTAAGGGACATCCTTATTGCGAATATGGCCACAAACTTCTCGCAATTTCGTCAGAAACTCCTACTAGAGCAAGATCTGACCCTAGAAAAAGCCAAACTTTTGTGTAGAACCCTCACCATGGCACAAAAAAGCGAGGAATCCATGAATTCAACAGACAAGAAAGAAGAAGAAGCCACAGTATACAAGATACACAGAAGTCGTCGGGCCACTTCATATCAGAAAAGAAGAAAATCAAGGTCTCCGTCGCGCCAAGGTCAACCGAGATCAGCCACACCTGGATCCAGAGCAAAATGTGTGAAGTGCAACACAGCCCATGGTCCGCGCAATTGTCCAGCTTGGAAGCACAGATGCAGGTCATGTTTTAAATATGGACATTTTACCCATTTGTGTTTTAAAAAGAAGAATAGTGTCAGGAATATAGCTTCTGAAATAGGGAAAATGGGTCTCGATGATGAATCGAGTGTTGCTCAAAACAATACTCATACTGAGAGATTTACTATTGGGGCGTTCATTCAATATCAAAAACATAAATTATCAAAATACCAGTACAAATTTGATTAAAGAAAATTCCTGGCATTATTTTTTAAAAATAAACAACAAAAATGTAGACTGTTTAATTGACACTGGGGCATAAATATGATGTCTTATAAAGTTTTTAAAGAATTAAATCTTAAATTTGATAAGCAAAGCAAAGAGCAATGTAAAAAATATAATGTCTATGCTTATGGTGGTAATAGAGTTCCCATATTGTCAGTGTCAAACATATGGTGTATTTTTGAAAACAAAACAGAACCTGAATGTATTACTTTTGTGATAACAAGTTTAGATTGTCCTACTGTGATTGGCTTACCCACTTGTATAAAGCTAAATTTAATTATAAAAAATTTTTGCATAAAAATGTATAATAATACCTGTGACAAAATTGTAATCAAGTATAATGATGTGTTTCAGGGTCTAGGCTGTCTCCCATACGAACACAGAATAGTGCTAAGAAAGGATGCTGTTCCCTGTATAGACCCACCTAGGAAGGTGCCGTTTAGCCTGATTGAACCGTTGAAAAGAGAATTAGATCTCATGGAAAAGATGCAAATTATACAAAAAGTCAGCAAACCGACATTCTGGGTGAGTAGCTTAGTATGTACCATGAAAAAGAATGGAGGCTTGAGAATTTGTATAGATCCTAGATATCTAAATAAAAATTTATTAAGATGTCACTATCCGATTAAAAACATAGATGAAGTTAGGTCTATTTTGTCCAAAGGCCGCTATTTTTCACATTAAGATGCATTTTCTGGATTTTATAATATAAAATTAACTGAAGAGAGTAGTGACCTCTGTACGTTTCAAACTCCCTTTGGCAGATATAAATTTTTAAGGTTACCATTTGGAATAAACACCGCTACAGAAATCTTTTATAAAACCATGATAGATTTATTTGGAGATATTGAAGGTATTATTATCTGGTGTGATGACATTTTAATATATGGGGAAACAATTGAAATACACAATAAAAGATTAGAAATGTTTCTTGACAGAGCGCGACAAATGAACTTGAAGTTAAATAAGTCAAAATGCAAATTTCTTTTAGAAGAAATAGCTTATTTGGGTTATATTTTTAGTAAACAAGGTATAAAAGTTGATCCAGAGAAAGTAAAAGCTATAAAAGACATGCCCATTCCTAAAAATATAAAAGATTTATAAAGATTTTTGGGCATGGTCAATTTTCTAGGATCCTTTATAGAGAATTTAGCGGATAAAACTAGTATCTTGAGAAATTTGCTTAAAAAAGATGTAGTATGGCTATGGGATGATAATTGTCAGGAATGCTTTAATTCATTAAAAGAGGTCATATCCAAAGCGCCCGTGTTAACTAATTATGATTGTAACTCACCTTTGACTTTGTCGGTAGATTCATCAAAGAATGCTGTCGGTGCCGTCATTATGCAAAACAAACGTCCCATTGCATACAGCTCAAGAACACTTACAAGCTCACAACAAAATTATTCTCAAATTGAAAAAGAATTGTTTGCTATACAATTTGGATGTAATAAATTTCACCAATATATTTATGGCAGTAGAATAACTGTACAAACTGACCATAAACCGCTTATTTATTTATTTAAAAAACCTCTACATGAAGTACCTGCTAGGCTACAAAGAATGATGCTTTCATTGCAAGGCTATAACTTAGATGTGATACATGTACCTGGTAAACATATGTACATAGCTGATACATTATCACGAGCATCACTTAGTGATACCTTTATACCTGAATATGAACAAGATTTAGAGTTTCATGTAAATTCAATTTTTTCTAACATATCTGTGAGCAAACCATATTTGAATTTAATATTAACAGAAAGTAATAAAGATGAGTCATTAAATTTGCTTAAATCTTACATTCAAAATGGTTGACCTCCCAGCAAAAACAAAGTTTGCTGTTCGGTGAAACTATATTGGAATTTTCAAAATGAAATACATATAATAAATAACTTACTATTTAAGGGAAATAGGCTTATTATTCCTAAATCTTTGCAAAAACAGATATTAGATAAGATTCACTGTGGTCATTTGGGTATAAATAAAACGCTAAATGTTGCTAGAGAAACAGTTTATTGGCCTAATATAAATGTAGATATTAAAAATTTAATTGATCAATGTTTAGTATGTGCTAAGTTTAAGCCAAACACAACTAATGAACCGTTGCAGTGCTATGAGATGAGTTACCTGCCTTGGCAACAAGTCGGTGTAGATTTATTATATTTTGACGGTGAAAATTTCCTTGTTTGTATGGATTATTATTCCAAGTATATTGAGCTAGCTTCGTTGCACAAAAATTACACTGTAGACAATGTTGTCAAACACCTAAAGTCTTTCTTTGCTAGACATGGAATCCCAAAATCATTGGTATCCGACAATGGTCCACCATTCAACTCATGTAAATTCAAATCTTTCCTTGTTGATTGGGATGTTGAGCACATAACTACTAGTCCTTATTGGTCCAGATCCAATGGGCAAGCTGAAAGCGCTGTAAAGATAGTAAAGCATATTATGTTAAGGAGGTGCAAGCAGGATAATTCTGATATATATTTGGCTTTGTTACATTATCGTAACACGGCTAAAGGAAATTTTCCCAGTCCCGCGAAGTTATTAATGTCAAGGAATTTGAGAATAAACTTACATATTATAGAAAATAGATTAAAACCTGAAATTGTAAAATTTTCAACATATGGGAGGTGTTATAATTGTTTATAAGCAGAGACAGAATGTCTTTTTATTTTGACAGGAAGGCTAAGCAAACGTCATATTTCTTTCAGCCAGGGGATGACATTTTTTTTAAAAGAAATCCCAAATCCTGCTGGACGCCGGGAATTATTAAAGAGAAATTGAAATGCGGTAGATCTTATTATGTAGTAGATTTAAATGGTACGGTTTATAGGAGGAATAAAGGACACATTAGAACTAGAAAAAGTGACATAACAAACAAAAATCCTTCTCCTTCTTTTTCTGGTAGTGAACTGAGCGCTGGCAAAATTAACAGTGTGGTTCCCCTAAAGGATATTTTTGACCCCATGAGTTCGGCATACCTCGGAAACGGTCCTGTTCAAAATTGTGTTAATGATGATAACTGTGTTCCTATGGAGAGTCCAGCCAATAATAATTATGTAACCAGATCTGGTAGAAATATAAAACGTCCTAAAATGTATATGCATGAAAAATTTGATTAGTTATGTATAGTAGTAAGTTTCTAGTTGTATAGTTCAAAATATTAAGTTGTATTTTTCTTGAAAAGGGAGGTGTTACATAACATGATAATTATTTAAGAGCATGTTATGTCAATGCCAAACTTCGTGCTGTCACTTTGATGCCTATGATAGCTAGTTTATTCAGTTAGCCGAAAGGCTATGTATAGTATAGACATGTATTAGCATGCTCCTCTGTTATATGAGTTATATATTAATTATATCTGTTATACGTGTAGTAATAAAGCAACATATTGTGATGCTATGATTTGTATCATTTGTATCTCCATGTAACTCATAAGAAGAATCCCCAAGATATTCAACGTAGAGATGCTGGCTGGAGCATCAAACAATCGGGAGTTCGAGTTGAACAGCGAAACAGGCGATATCGATGTGAATACTAGTGATGTGATGATACCGTGAGTGAAACCCACGACTTGGCTCGACTTATGACACCGTTAGTGCTTAGTGTTTGGACTTAGTGTTTAATGTTGGACCTAGTGCTTTAGTGTGTGTGCTAGTGAATAAAGTCTTTAAAAGGAGTCAGCAGGCTTTCTCTCCAAATCCTTCGAACCCCAACACGTAACAATACGTTTGGCGTATTTTTTTACTCTTTGAGAGATCTCTTCCAGCAAACCTCTGATTGTGGAATCTAGTACTGGAAACAGAGTATTACAGTGTGTAAGTACAGTGGAAACACAAAATTTAAACTAAAATATTGACTTCTCCTATCTCCTTTCTTATAGTGATCTTATTTGTTTGATGAATTTAACATTCCCTCCGCAAGGCTCAAGTTAAAGCATTATATACAACGAAGGCAAACTTAGGTGAAGTTTTTTAAAACTAACTTGAGGCTCAAAAAAAAGTTTTTTCTTTTAATACGATATTGGATACTTATACATTGTACAGTATACTTCGAGCGAAGTAACACTCTTTAGATACCGTAGTACCTGAATATGAGGTTTAAAATGTCGTATACTCGTATTGGCCCAGCGCATACGGTATTCTTACAATATATGACTATCTATATATGCCGAGTCCAAAGGAATGGGCTAGTTGTACTGGTATAATATTAGCGTCAATGTCTACAATATGACGACCTCTGTGGCTCAGTGGTTAGCGCGTTGGCACTCAAGCCGGAGGTCGCGAGTTCGAATCCAGCCAGGGAACAAAAAGTTTTCTGTATCCTATAGATTTGTATCAAATATGTGTATTACATAATAAAAATCTTAAACACTGTATAGTATAAAAGTATTTAATATATTACCGTTGTCTGGTACCAGTTACACAAGTTAATCGAGAGCTTACCACGGGACTAGATTGACGTGGTGTAAAGCGTCCATAGATATTGCTATTATATAATTATAATTCCACCATCCAAAATTACCATCAAATAACTTCAAGCTAAAACTTAATTCTACACAATTTTGTAGCATTCCACTTTACCTTTACACTGAAGTAAAATTTAATAAACGCCTCAACCCGCTGGGTATCAGACAGTATTACGTAAGGAAGCTATAATAGATGACGCAAGTGACATTTTCAACGAGCATAAATGACATTTTGCGCAGCGTTTGGGGTGACAATCGCACCTAGGTTACAGGGGTTATTCTTTGCGTAGGGACTTTATATCTGACATATTCAGGGGTTCATATAAAACTTTTTTGGGTTACCTATTAAGATTTCCACATAAAAGAACAGAAATGTTAAGGAAAAGTTAGTATAAAGCTTGTTGCCAGATTTGTATTATAATTTGTAACGTGTTTTCAACTAAAGTTTTGTTTGAAATTACCCCTTAATAAAGGCATAAAAATATTTTCATGTAATGTTTCGTGTTAATGTGAATAGTACGGAGTGAGGTTCCTTTATACATAATTTAACTCCATCACACCTTTGTTCAAAATTAGTCGTTTGTGATTCAGTAAATTTACTTATTTTACTGAGTATGAGAGAAATGGATAAATCCATTACATACTAAAGTACAAGAAGGTACTATTAATATTTTTAGAATATTGGGGATTTTAGTATTAAACGGCGACCAAATATAAAACTAGGTTAGATATAAGCATAAATGTATCTAGATTACAACGGAATAGGTCGCATGTCTCGGTTAAATATTGTAATATTTTAAATAATTACAATGAATATTCATTCAATTTAATAATTATCTCTACTTTTAAACGCCCACCAAAAAGGAGGCGGTTACACGTTTGGCTGCAATTTTTTTCTATGATGAACGATTACTCCTTCAAAGTTTTTTTTTCTTGATGTAAAGGGTATAATCCCAAATTGGTTCCTTTGTCATCAAAGTGGTGACCTGATGATGTGATACATAAGGTATCGAGGGAACTCCTCGAAATTTATATAGTGATTTCAATTTTTGCTGAAGTAGTCCAAACATATTATGCTACCTAAAAGTAAGTTTTTCTACCAAGGTATATCGTGGATCCAAAAGTACTGAACATAACTCCTGAGTCCTTATATATACATGTTTGGAGATTCCGGCGTTGTTTAAAGAACTGCAAGCATAATATATCATCATGTCACTTTTTAAAACGGGCAAATGCCCACCACACATTCCCACCACTGCAACTCCTGTGTAGCCAGGATCGATAGCGATAACCAACCACAAAACCCTTTGATATGATCTCATGGGTGCCCGAGGGACATGCTAAATCTGTCTTGGGACTCGCAACGAAATTAATCAGAAGAAATGTACGAGGAGTTGGAAGTGTTAAGTGGTGACTACTTAACAGAGTTTTATGCACCAATGTCAATGTCTTTGAAATTTTGCTATTGCCAAAATTATATTCTTGATCATCATAATATAATAATAATAATATCTATATAATAATAACTATGGACGCTTCACACCACGTCAGTCTGATCCCGTGGTAAGTTCTCGAAGAACTTGTGTTACGGGTACCAGACAACGGAAATATATTTAATGCTTTTATACTATACACATATTTAAGATTTTTATTATATTATACACATATTTAATACACATTCATGACCCAGGAACACAGAAAACCTTTTTGTTCCTTCGGCGGGATTTGAACCCGCGACCCCCGGCTTGAGCACCAACACGCTCAACCAACTGAGCCACAGAGGTCGTCTAGTATTATAATATTTAATGCTAATAATAATATTTAATAATATTAGTAATATAATATTTAATGCTTACTGCTAGGTTTTTTCCGCCGACTACTTGAATAGATAATAAATTTATTAATATTATAGTATCTAATCATTATCATCTCTGGAGATTGTTTAGTGGGTCCACAGATCAGCAATGCTTATTTGGAGAAACACTGGAAGTTTTACTTCGGAAGTCGGTTTTAATTTTTTGTTTAAAAATAGTAATCCATTAACCTGGATCAAAATAAAATCTAATAGGATTGTGATGTGTGGTTGTGACATTTTTTTAATATGGGTTAAAAAACTCCCAATGTCTACCATTATTGCTTTAGTAAGTTACTCTGATACTGTACTAAGAAAATCATTAATGGGTAAATTATGATGACAATGATTGATATTTTAAACTGAGCTGATGAGATTTTTTAAAGTGTAATTTTGCTGTCTACTTTTTCCATATACAATATATTACTCACAGTCTGATCTCTACTAGCTTGTAGTGGCTTTGCTCCGCACAATCCACTACAGGAGTTTAGTCGTTTGCGAAGTTCTAACTTTATAATTTTCGCTAATGCTGCTATAATCGCACGTGGCATGCATCCTTATCCTTGGCTTATGAAATACCATGCCAAAGGCTTTATAATACTAACTTTAATTTAGTTTTGGTGAATATTCCCTGTGCCGGTTTTAGTATTACCAGCGCTCTGGGCGAGATTTGTAACTAACAGAGCCTCTCGTCCCCTAACGTTATTTATATTTCAACTAATGTCATTCAGTACTCACAACCAAAAGAGTGACGAAAGGCGCGCGAGTCCGCCTGTAGCTTCTAAGATCAACTTGGTAAAACCTGAAACAGAAGTATTTTAATATCGACATTTGGCTGCAAAGGTACGAACTCTAGGTTTGAATAAAATAATTTAGTCAAAGGCCGAAACTGGGATTTATTTCGGAGTTTGCCCGAAGGCTTTGGTCAAACCTAGAACAAAGTAGTCATTCTGAGAAGAGACGACATTACAGGCGAGGCGTGCATACAAGCCGGCTTCCCTTATGTATATTAAATAATTATCGACATTTGACTATAACATATTATATACAATACCTTCATAAATGAACTAATTTCTTATATAACACTAGTAAACAACACGCTTATCGCCTTATTATACGAAGCTAATAAATATTTTAAATATTCAAAAAATATCCCAGCGTTTTTTCTTCAAGAAAATCTCTCTGAAATGGGTAACGTCAGCAAAATTAATAATTCAGTGTCATTCCACGGTAAATATACTTAAAAAACGTAGCGTGAAAGCTTTTACTTATTCAATTTATATTTGTTTTTCCTGACGCGCCTTACAAAGCCAGGGATTGCGAATCAATTTCAATAAAAATATATTTACCGATCCTATTCAATTGATTTTTTTTTGTCGACATAAATCGGAGTAAATTAAAAACATATCTGTTCGATGGTGTAGAAATTGTTTGTATAATGTCTATGTTTCATGTGACTGATGTTGTTTTCGAGTGAATATTTTTCTATCGCTACACAGCACAGTATAGGTTTACACATACTACTCTTTTATTAACTTTTGCTCCCAGTCAACTTTTATAACACGTTTCTAAATCTAAATATATAAAAGGCAAACCTGACTGAATCATCTATCAACGCACAGCCGAAACCACTGAACGGATTTTTCTGAAATTTGGCAAACAGATATTTGTAATGACGTAGACATCTGCTAAGAAAGAATTTTAGAAAATTTGCCCCCTAAGGGAGTGAAAAGGGGGTTAAAATTTTGCATGGAAACCGAACTTCACGCGGACGAAGTCGCGGGAAAAAGCTAGTAAAATATAAAATTATTTATAGAAATGTTCTGTAAACATCATTTTCACGTTGCTTTAGCTTAGAGCAAATGCTTCACAAGTTCCATTACAATAATTTAATGGTGATTTCTGACCAAAAAGAAAAGTGAAGACAGAGTTTTGCGCACCATATAGTGAGACTGCACCGGTCTACTTAATACGCTTTACCATGTAGTTACACAGTGTCACGCGTATGCGTACGTAGTTTCATTACATGTGTATACATGTAATGAAACTACGCCATACCTAGAAAGTCGAGTTGCCGCGGTGTGTGGTTTTGTATATTATAGCATTACTATGTAAATACAAGCGCACCAAACTGGCCTCAGTTTTTATTTGACAAAACTCTATCTTCACTGTTTTATTTATTTTGATCTGAGATTTTGATATTACTATAACGCGAGTACTATGAAGGCCATTCTCTGCTACTGTCTGATGCAGCGGCAGACGGATATAATAACTCCCCACACCGATTTCGGTGACGGTGCCCGGTTTCATTGAAACCAGGCCAGTTACGCAGGAGTATTTTTATAGTGCCCAAATGTGCGCAGTACACAAGAGCACTCTCTCTTCCTTTACTCTCGTAATCCAGTGGGACGGATAACCGACACGACTGACGAGAGATCAGGCGCAGGTCCGACTTTTTACATGCCCATCCGACGCATGGATCATCTTTCTTGTCAGACAATCAGGTGATCAGCCTGCATTGTCCTAACTAAAGTTCGAAACAACATTTTTTTTTGTACCAATGCGGGAATCGAACCCACGACCTCCGAGTCGAGAGCCAATGCTCTAACCACTAGCCACGGAGGCTTTCACACGGATAGGCGAGTTTGCGTCAAGGGGCCTCTGTATCAGTCGCCTGACAAACTCGGTATTCCACTTTTGAACTTTATTGCCATGGTATTAAGATTGAAATGTAATACACCGGGTCCATCGGCGTTCATACTAAGGGATGTGCCGGCTTCAGTCGTTCCGCCTGACGTGGCCGGCTAATCAACTAAACAGACAAAGGGAATACGAAACGAGACATATTTAGAAATTGTTTTGGTGCTATTTTTTGGAAGATGTTTTCTCTGTTTGAGAAAAGCATTTCTAGTTCAGTGAAAATTCGTACATTTTTAGATCTTTGTAACATATGCGCGTCATAGTTAAAATCTCGATAATAACGACAAAGTTTACGATACTTTCGCAATGGATAATGCTGGCGAGCAATGTTATTCTCTGAAAACCATTATTCATACTAATTTTGCCGCTGCAATAACTGTATTGCACGTACTGACGTAGTTGTGGTACAAGTATTGCAAAGTAGGTATTTTTAAATACGCGACTATGATTTTTTTAAAGACCGATTTTTTTATTTAAGATTTTAAGATTTTTTTATTCAATTTATATTTGTTTTTCCTGACGCGCCTTACAAAGCCAGGGATTGCGAATCAATTTCAATAAAAATATATTTACCGATCCTATTCAATTGATTTTTTTTTGTCGACATAAATCGGAGTAAATTAAAAACATATCTGTTCGATGGTGTAGAAATTGTTTGTATAATGTCTATGTTTCATGTGACTGATGTTGTTTTCGAGTGAATATTTTTCTATCGCTACACAGCACAGTATAGGTTTACACATACTACTCTTTTATTAACTTTTGCTCCCAGTCAACTTTTATAACACGTTTCTAAATCTAAATATATAAAAGGCAAACCTGACTGAATCATCTATCAACGCACAGCCGAAACCACTGAACGGATTTTTCTGAAATTTGGCAAACAGATATTTGTAATGACGTAGACATCTGCTAAGAAAGAATTTTAGAAAATTTGCCCCCTAAGGGAGTGAAAAGGGGGTTAAAATTTTGCATGGAAACCGAACTTCACGCGGACGAAGTCGCGGGAAAAAGCTAGTAAAATATAAAATTATTTATAGAAATGTTCTGTAAACATCATTTTCACGTTGCTTTAGCTTAGAGCAAATGCTTCACAAGTTCCATTACAATAATTTAATGGTGATTTCTGACCAAAAAGAAAAGTGAAGACAGAGTTTTGCGCACCATATAGTGAGGCCGCACCGGTCTACTTAATACGCTTTACCATGTAGTTACACAGTGTCACGCGTATGCGTACGTAGTTTCATTACATGTGTATACATGTAATGAAACTACGCCATACCTAGAAAGTCGAGTTGCCGCGGTGTGTGGTTTTGTATATTATAGCATTACTATGTAAATACAAGCGCACCAAACTGGCCTCAGTTTTTATTTGACAAAACTCTATCTTCACTGTTTTATTTATTTTGATCTGAGATTTTGATATTACTATAACGCGAGTACTATGAAGGCCATTCTCTGCTACTGTCTGATGCAGCGGCAGACGGATATAATAACTCCCCACACCGATTTCGGTGACGGTGCCCGGTTTCATTGAAACCAGGCCAGTTACGCAGGAGTATTTTTATAGTGCCCAAATGTGCGCAGTACACAAGAGCACTCTCTCTTCCTTTACTCTCGTAAGGGCCAGGCCACACGGTGCGGTACGGCTGCGGCGCGGCGCCTGAGCGGTATCGCAACGGGTCTTTTACATATAAAAATGTATGGTATGCCACACGGCGCGTCCGGCGCCGCTCCGGCGCCGCACCGCAGGCGCACCGGACAGCGGCGCGAGGCAGATGAGGCGGGGAGGGGTGCAAGCAGTGCGGTGCCGCAGCGGCACCGCTCAGTTTTATGTACGGCGTAAGCGGAAGTGTACGCTCGTTAGGGTCAACGATTAATTACGTGATACCTATTATATTTATATTACATTTATATTTATATTACCTATACAAAAAAATGAGTACAAGTATGGAATCAATAGACGTGGACTACCTCATTTCGTTAATTCAAGAACGGGAAATACTGTGGGACAAGTCTCATGAGAATTTTAAAAACAATTATAAAAAATTATTGTGACTGTCGTCAACAGGGCAAGCCATTAGCCAAGTCAACCCTGTTGCGATGCCGCAGCGGCGCCGTAAGAACATTGCGGTGCCGCAGCGACACCGTAAGAACATTGCGACGCCGTATCGCTCGTGTGGCCGCCACTGCGGTGCGGAGTGTTGCGGTGCGGTGCGGCGCCGCGCCGTGTGGCCCGGCCGTAATCCAGTGGGACGGATAACCGACACGACTGACGAGAGATCAGGCGCAGGTCCGACTTTTTACATGCCCATCCGACGCATGGATCATCTTTCTTGTCAGACAATCAGGTGATCAGCCTGCATTGTCCTAACTAAAGTTCGAAACAACATTTTTTTTTGTACCAATGCGGGAATCGAACCCACGATCTCCGAGTCGAGAGCCAATGCTCTAACCACTAGCCACGGAGGCTTTCACACGGATAGGCGAGTTTGCGTCAAGGGGCCTCTGTATCAGTCGCCTGACAAACTCGGTATTCCACTTTTGAACTTTATTGCCATGGTATTAAGATTGAAATGTAATACACCGGGTCCATCGGCGTTCATACTAAGGGATGTGCCGGCTTCAGTCGTTCCGCCTGACGTGGCCGGCTAATCAACTAAACAGACAAAGGGAATACGAAACGAGACATATTTAGAAATTGTTTTGGTGCTATTTTTTGGAAGATGTTTTCTCTGTTTGAGAAAAGCATTTCTAGTTCAGTGAAAATTCGTACATTTTTAGATCTTTGTAACATATGCGCGTCATAGTTAAAATCTCGATAATAACGACAAAGTTTACGATACTTTCGCAATGGATAATGCTGGCGAGCAATGCTATTCTCTGAAAACCATTATTCATACTAATTTTGCCGCTGCAATAACTGTATTGCACGTACTGACGTAGTTGTGGTACAAGTATTGCAAAGTAGGTATTTTTAAATACGCGACTATGATTTTTTTAAAGATAGTTATTCAAAATGAACTTTTATTTAAACAGCTAGTAAGCTGTTGCCCACGACTCCATCCACGTAAATACAGTATCCCTCGGGAACACTGTACTTTTTCGGGATAAAAAGTATCATACGTCCTTTCCCAGGACTCAAAGTATGTCTGTACCAAATTTCATCATAATTGATTCAGCTGTTAAAGCGTGAAGAGGTAACAGACAGACAGACAGGCATGCTTTCGCGTTTATAATATTATAATAATAGTAAACAGTATAGATAATAATTTTATATTAATTACATGTGTTTAAGAGTTCGAATGTCGTGTTGCACCATGCTGCACAGCGTATGTGCAGCGTATGAATGATGTCACATAGAACGTGTATCTTCTTGTATAATTAATAAAGTTAAATTTTGAATAGCTATCTTAAAAATGTAACGCGTCGCGATGTCAAGTAACTCTTAGGTAACAAAGCCCTTAAAAACTAGACTACTATCTCTATTTGTCTTATAAACGAGCTTCAGATCAATTCCACTGAAAACCTTAACTTTATTTCATGTGTGACAACCCTAAGTTTAACCCTAAATTGCTACAGGTGTACATAGTGGGTCACGCGGCGCCGGGCTCGGACTCCCGATACAACGTACACTCGGTGGAGGCCAACGTGAAATACCTGCGCACCGTGCGCCGGTACGCCAGGATTATCGCCGGACAGTTCTTCGGACATCTGCACGTCGACACCTTCAGGGTTATATACGATAAAGGTGAGATTTATAACGGTGTTTTAAATAGGTTATTTGAAGCTAGCATGTTTCTTTCTAGTTTTATTTGTGTCGCAATTTTCTGCGGTAGTTTTTGTATATATGTTGCGTTACTGTAGCTAGATTTTCTATATAACTAGGTTAATTGATGCGTTATGATGGTCATAATATAACGTATCTGCCCGTTGATACCCCCAAGGTTATAAGTTTGATACGATAAATGTGATATTTATGAAGATGTAAATTATTTTTAAAATAGGTATGGCAAGTTTGAACAAAATGTTCGGCTGACATTTTCTTTCTTGTTTTGTTTTGACATGTTTTGTATGTTGCATTACTGTAACTAAAACACATATTATATAATATATTATATTCCGATCAACTATGTAATTACAGTCAGTATTTTTTTTAACTTCCATTCCCAGCAAGTGAGTGGAGTTAAATTATGATTTGTCTGTCATCTTACTAACTGAAATAAATCCGTGTAAAAAATACCTAGTTAAAAAAAATACCGGACAATTCTTTGGACATTCGCACGTTGACACGTGCAGATACGATAAAGGTGAGATTTATTGCGCTGTATGTACGAGTCACAGAATACAGAAAGTCCAGAGTGAGTGTTCTATCACATTTATACGCAGCGCACTGTAACCAAGACCATAACGAAACACCGCCCCGCCCGCTCTTTACTTTACTTTACTCTTTTCACTTACAAAACAAATCGCGTTATTATATTACGATAATTAGGTATTCAATAAAAAATAATTGAAAAATAGTTGGGTAAAATATTCCGTTATTCTGTGGCAACAACATGTGGTGTGGATAGCCACTCCAATTTGGAGTAGTCGTAACGGCTTTAATTTCAAGCGCGTTGATCCAAGTTGATCCGAATCCAAGGTTTCTGAATGATTTCTTTATTCTGTGGTACGAGTGTAATCAAAAGTCAAGCTTGGAAGAAGTATATACATTATACATAGAAGGATCAGTAAAATCGAAGCGGAACTGTTAACTGTCTCAAAAAACTTCATAGTCGAAAACCCTTAAAAGTGAAAGAGAAAGCATAATATGTACACGTCTTTTCCCTATTTTTACCCGACTGCGCGACGCAAAGGAGTGGTAATGTGTTTATCAGCCTATGTATGTATGTATGTATGTATGTATGTATGTATGTTCCTTTGAAGCACTACACAGACCAAACGCCTGGACCGATTTTTATGATTCGCACGTCAATCGATTCCTCTTAGTCCGGCGAGTGTCACTAAGGACATGACGTTAGTGAAAATTCAACATGGCGACTACTGGACGCCATATTGTGAAAATGAAAAAAATGAAAGTCAACAAACTATATCAAGTGGGGTATCGTTGAATAGGTATTTAAAAATCATTTTTAGTTTTCTTTCAACATTTTACGATTCGACTGGCCGTTTAGGATCTATATCGATTTAAAGTTGCGTAACAACCATTCTCATTCATATTCATTCATATAATCACGCCTCTTTCTCATAGGGGTAGGCAGAGACCGCCTCTTTCCCGTAGGGGTAGGCAGAGACCACTTCTTTCCACTTGCTACGATCCTTACATACTTGTTTCGCTTCGTCCACTTTCATTCATACCATCCATTCCTCCTCTTACATTCAACGTAGCGAAGCGGCTCTCCATGGGCCACTTTTCGCCTCCGCGAGAACGAGACGTGATGGGTGGCGAACCGCATCGCCGCCATTTTGGATAATTAAATTATTTTTATGATTATCCATTGCGTTCCCACGGATTGGTGGAGAGGGTTGGAATAGGGAAAGGGAAGGATAGGTGGTGTGGAAAGGAAGATTGGTAAGTTAGAGTGGGAAATAGTAATGTAGGATATTACCGCCCAGGAGGGCACGGGATAGGACGGTAATAGCTAGGGAGCCGGGGTCGCATACCCGTATACTATACCACAACTACCGGACAGGTAAGTTGGGATGAGTATCCCTGACATAACCATTCTCACGTATCTTAATATCTCTTAATCACTCTTAATGTTCATATCATTTTTGCTTTAAATCGACCAAACGTGTGTTGGTTAAACTAAAAAATCTAAAATAAAATAAATAATAAAAAAAATTAAAAAACCCGACTGCAAAAAAAGACAGATACCTAAGCAACGCACTAAAAAGACCAAAACAAGATTGAGAAAGACTACACTATGAGCTGAAAGCCTAAGTGAAATAATTGATGTTATGTTTGTTAGCAGGCGGGGTCCATATATTTTTGTACGATTTATAATTTGCGAATGGGTCCCGCCTGCTACCAAACATAACGTCAATTATTTCACTTAGGTTTTCAGCTCATAGTGTAGTCTTTCTCAATCTTGTTTCGGTCTTTTTAGTGCGTTGCTTAGGTATATGTCTTTTTTTGCAGTCGGGTTTTTTAATTTTTTTTATTATTTATTTTATTAGAATTATATCGTATTCAAGGAACCCTTCTAGCTTCTGCAATTATTATGAACATAAATTGATGAAATTTGGTACAGTTATGGACTTTGTATAGATCTCGGTTTCGGCAATATAAAATAATAATAACTTTATTTGTTAGGGGAGCCTCTCCATACAATATTATGTGAAGTCGGGATGAAAAATATATTTTCATTCTACCCCATCGTGTAGGATATATTTAAATAGGTCCTTTAAAATACAGGCAATTTTCATACATATTACTTTTTTACAAAGTAAACTTTTTCAAATAATCGGCGTCTGGTAAACCACTTGGTTTGTAAGTTGTTCCCCCTCTGGCATTTCTATTATCTCCTGCTAATAATACATTATTATTATAGTTATTAATCTGAGTTAAGCTTGAACATATTACTTTTAGTCGTCTTATATTTTAATATGTAACAAAATCTTATGTTATCTCATTTATCTAATGTATTACAGAAAATGTATAGAAATTGAATCCGTTATTTCATTATATTTGAATAGTTGTGGGTATATAAGAAATATAATATATTCAGCGTAGTGAAAATCAGTTTTATGATTATATTATCTTGAGTATCATGATAGCAAAAAATAATACTTGAAAGAACGTAAGCTCTTACAGATACATTATTTAGCGCAAGCCCCCTCGAGCAGCTAACACCGTGAATTCGTAAGCCACAAGATTAACAGGAATTATTATAAGCTACCCTCCTCGCCCATGTTCTGAGAAGGGTAGGATTTATTAAATTACTATGATACTAATAAATTACTAATATCCCAACATGGGTTAAATATAATAAAGGTGATGGATTGAATTATTATATTTTACGGGTATCATTGTGTGAAAAGTTTTGGGTTATGAGGGATTCCCTATTATATTAAGAACATAATATTGTTATTATTTTAAAACATGCATTTTAAGAAGTTCTCAAAAATATTGTAAATAATTTTTAAGTTTATTTTTATCTTCTAGTATATAATATTCTCGTGTCGTAATGTTCGGGGATATACTCCTCCGAAACGGCTTGACCGTTTGTTTTGATTTTTTTTGTATAATCGGTAGGTCTAAGAATCGCCGTAATCAATTTTATATAATATGGAAAAAGCTGTTGTAAAACCTATACTTCTATATCTAACTAATATTATAAATAGGAAAAGTTTGTTTGTTTGTTTGCATTGAATACGGAGGCTATAACTACTGGACCGATTTTGATGAAATTTGGCACAGATGTAGAGTAAACTATGGGGAAGGGCATAGGTATACCTATACTTTTTATTACGGTAAAATGTTCGGTTCTCGCGGGATTTTCTTTTGAGCGCACGAATTCAAGACAACATCTAGTAAAAAATATAGAGTTAATATTTTTGTGTGAATTACATACTGAGAAAATTTAAACAATTTTGCTATTATGGAAGTTTCTTAGTACTATCCTGCAGGTTAACGAAATCCTTTTCGACAAAAAAATAGTTTTTTTTTTACATAGGTAACATCCCTTGAGCGTTTGATATAGTGTTTCAGTTATAAATACCGTAGGGTTTAATTGCAGGGCGAAGGGCAATCAAAATGTTTGTACTAAGGCAATTATCGATGAAGTATTTAAGTTTATCATCGACACTGTGGGAAAACACGCTATTCCGTGTGGTATCCATGATGCTCTATCATTTTGAGACTAAAGAGGAAAGATTTGTTTGTTTGTTGGCCCCAAAATAGCGAACCGATTTTGAGGAAATTTGGCACAGATATAGCCATGACTAGGACGTAGGATGTAGACTACTTTGTATAGCGCGAAAATGTACGGTTTCAGGGTAGTCGTGGGACTCATCACTACATGACTGCCGCGACT
The DNA here is from genome assembly GCA_905404095.1 of Glaucopsyche alexis. NCBI lineage: Eukaryota > Metazoa > Arthropoda > Insecta > Lepidoptera > Lycaenidae > Glaucopsyche > Glaucopsyche alexis. The sequence goes on from FR990048.1 coordinate 9,565,139, forward strand.
TCGTCTACTACTAAGACTATTTAAAAAGTAAAAGACATTAATATTACAAATTATTATTACTAATAAAGTAGTTATGAACTTATTAACAGATGATAGTTTAAACTCTATAATGTTTGCTTGTGAGTAAAACTAATTAAATTTAATAATATAATAGGTATGTGATATTATACTTTTGAGAGGTACCTTATTCTGCAATAAGCTATGAAACAGTTTTCATATTATTTGTATTTTGACGTCTTCTACTGGAACAATCGTATACCTGCCGTTCCATAGGGTACTAAAGGGTGGCTAAAGCCATATGGCGAAAATCGACTGTCTTAATGGCAATGTAGCGAGGTCGCGAGCAAGTGACTAAAAAAAAAGCAACTAACCGTTTAGACGGTCAGTTTTCAGCGTACAGCAAAAATTGTGTTGGTTTAGTCACCCGTTCAAATCACGCATAATTTATTATAATCCATCTACCTAAGTACAGAACAGATTGGCTAGATTTGACTACGATTACGAGTAAATATGAAAAAGTAGTTAGAATTTTTATTACTTCCCGGCACATCATGGATAATATAACTGCTGCCGATATTTTTTAACAGGTTCCATGTCGGCTCGGTGCTTGCATGTAACCTAAACAGCCAATAATTCCAGAGTAAATTTTTAAAATAATAGCGTTTAAGCACGAAACTCAACTTTAATTACTTGATCCCTACGTACATTTTTGAAGCCTATTATTGCACCGATGGAAGCGTAATTAGAGAGCATGGCGTGTTATTTACCTTATTTGTCGTAAATACTACCTTTTAGGCCGTTAACGTCGTGGCCTTTTTCGACGTTTCCAATATAATTTATGTCAAACGGATTTGAGTCATAACTATGAAATAATAAAACTTTATAGTTTTCCAAGGTTTTACATCGTGTCCTTAATTGTTGGCATAATTTAACCCTACAAATATAAATTAATATAAAATTTAGAAATTAGAATACCTACTATTTTAACATCATTAATAAAGTATCAAATTATATTAGCACTGAAGTGAATAATGCGCAAAATGCCAACGAAAATTGGAGAAAATCTTAGAGCATTTTGGTCCGCCGCCAATAGCTCTACTGTGAAATTGACGTTAATTAAATTGAAACGCTTTATGTAATAGTTTTCTTCATAGACGTATGTATTATAGACGAGGCATTTCGAGGCAAAAACTATCCTCACTTAAATGGCCCTCCTTTAGGGCCATTTTGACATATTTGTGTTATGGTGAAATCAAGATGGCGTAACTTTTTCTTGTATGAAGATTTATTCACAGCCCACCCTTAGTTTTGAAATCTTTGGTTTTCTCACATATAATTCAATAAATAATATTATGAAAATCTTTACACACAGACTTAATTTTATTCCAGTTGTATAAATTAACTATTGTTTTATTTATTTCGTTTGTTTTTTAAGTACCTAATGATACTCCACAGTATAAATAAGATGCGACAAAAAACACTTCACGTGTAGGAGAGGTATCCCAAAAAATATATTTTTCTGGATTTTATTTCAGCACTTTTGAGTGGTACAAATAGTACACACATATCCACGAAAAGTTCCATCTTTCTAGCACAATCTGTTCGAAAGGTAGGCCGAGGATGGACATGCCGAATAAGGAAACCAAGACGTGAACTAAGAAACCCTTAAAATACCTGGCAAAACGCTTAACTCATATAAAACATCATAGTTTTGTAATAATTATCTGTTTAGAATGAGGGTGTTTGAAATTTTTTCTGCCATTAGGGAATAGACCCAACGCACACAAAGCGTCATCTGGTGGTGTAAGTGGTATCGAAAACGGTCAATAAGAATTGTCGATTCTATTTCTGTCACCAGACGTCGCTTGGTAGCTCGACGGTCCTTGTCATATCGAAAAGCTGTCAGATGTCACGAATTTAAAAACCCTTATTGGCATGGCGATTACCATTTTTTTTTTTTCTAGAACAACCTGTATCCTGGGCGCTACTGGCTCCATCCGTGAGTCCGCACCGTGACCCTGCTGGCTCCTCCAATCCTGGTCTTAGGCTTTACAAATTCGACACTGACACTGGAAAGGTAATATTGTAATTATAATTTTTATCACAGTAATAATACACAATACTTCTTGCACTATTTCCACTTTAATAAGTATTTTACATTAAACCGGACGTATAATATATTAAAATTAATGTAAAATACTTATTAAAGTGGAAATAGTGCAAGAAGTATTGTATATTATTACTGTGAAACAAGAATTTCCACCAAGAACCTACAGTACAATCAATAACATATATAATTTTTATTTTTATTTATTTAATCGCAGGATATTCAACAACTAAAAATTAACAATAAATTACAAGTCATAGCATTAGACAGCCAATTACAGAATCTCACGTTTAGAAGACAGATTCTATATAAGAAAGTGTGAGCTGGTGAATGTTAAATTAATACACACTGCAAAACAGTTTAATAAAAAAGTAAATTATTAAAAACAATTAACAATTTTGATATAGATATGTTAATGGTGCTTTTTATATTTAAAATTACAGTTACATAATATTAAGAATCAAAGAATATTAAATAGATATAACTATTAGTTATAATATTAGATGTATTTGTTTAACTTTCTTCACCTAGAGACGATACATACTGTATGTGCACTGATATATGACCAGTTTAATTTCTTTGCACTTACATTGTGTGTCCGCTTGAGGTTAATTATCAAAGTTAACATCAGATAATAGGTTTTTTATGTCGAAAAATTTAGGCTAAAGTATGCTCAAACAAAAATAGAAAAAAAAAACGGTTTTATTATTTTGGTTTTTTGCGTCTAGGCATCGCAATACTAACACTTTTATGGTTATAAAAATAAATAAATTATAAAGAGATAATCCTTTCTAATGATATTTTTGTGTGTATTGAGTAGGTAGACCAGAATGCCCATCCTCCCATAGAAATATGATCCCATAGAAAGAGTAATGTGTAATATTATTAAATATCAAAGTGAATTATGCACGCACTACACACATTAATTATAAACGGGCTATAATATTATTACGTATAATTTATACCTAACCACAGCTGAATCGATAATATATTTTAATCGAGGTTAAATGTATTGAATACGTAAATGTTTCATATTATAATATGGTTAGCTGTAAAATTATAACCTACAATTCGTATTTGAATATCAAAATAATTTATATTGATAATTGACACTTGAATGCAAGTAATACTTTCACAAAAAGATTAATCATAATTATGAGGAAGAAAAGAAAAGGAAAACATTTTTCTTTGTCTCTGAAAATAAATTCACTCTAAATTCTTTTTAATTCTATTCTCGTATGAATGGTTAATTTCATTTTGTCTAAAAACTAGCATTCGAATTCGAATTGATTCCACCGATAAAAAAAATTAATTGATTCACTCCGTTATTTGAACCAAAAATCTAAAATCTAAATTCATAGTTGCATTGATGTATTCATATTTATGTAAATCACCAGGTATTGGATTACACACAATTCTATTTGGACTTGGCTGCGGCGAACCGCGCAGGCGCGACCACGGCCACGGGCGGAGCGGAATGGGTAGCGGAATACAATCTCACGCAGTACTACGGCCTACGAGACGTCTCTGCGGAATCGCTACACAACCTAGCTGATAAACTAAGAATAGGCATGCCGCATGAAATGACTAGCTTTTATAAGTAAGTATTCACCAGGTGCTACAAGAATCAAGATCAGTATCTCAACATGTAATTAGACATTACAGCATTTTTTTTTATTTAAGGTATCTGCGGGCATATAGTGTGAAGCATGATAATACAGACAACTGTGATGGTGCATGCGCACACCAGCATTTCTGCGCGATCACCTGCTTAGAACACCTCGCGTACCGGCAATGTGTGGAGGCCGCCGCCAGTGCCCTTGCTGCGTCAGGACGCTCCGCCCCGCTAGTCACTCCGCTTGTCAATATGATTCTCATCCTTATTACCTTTATTATAGTTAGTTACGTGGATTATAATTAAATCGGGAATTAAGGTAAGTGTGCTTAAATTATAATCGTAAATGTTATAACTTTTTTTACCTATGTAAAAGCTGGTGTGATACTACACGAAATATTTGAATTATTAACATAAGGAACCTTGTTAGGTAAGACTTCATTTAACATTTGCATAAATTGCTCAGTTGGCGGAATGTGATACATTCATTGTAATACCTTAATGATATTGTATGTTGAACTGGTCCTCTCTTTAGTTAAATAATATTGCGTAATTTTAATATTATAATGCATTTGTTTTGAAATTTTCATTTCAGTCGTTGAACCAATAAGCTGTGAACGAAGTTCATCAGTTTTGTTTTTCATCGAACTTGGTGTAAATATTCTGAGACTATGTCTTATACTTTAAGTCATTGTATTACGAGAATTCGATAAAAAAGAATTAGGATGTTTATAAATGTGATAGTCAGAAAATAATAATTTTAGAAAACGCGTTAAAAATATGTCGTAATAATATTTTGTATGTTTCAATTTAATAACTATTATTATTGAATTGAAACAATATGACATAATTTTAAATAATTATTGTTTGCTTAGAAATTTAATTTTATAAGATTATAAGGCCTAGTTTTAGTCGTATTTTTATTAATGTAAAATACTTTCGTTGTTGCTACAACAATTCTTAAAACTTTAAATTATTATTTAACTAATAAACACTTATGATGCTATGTTTAAAGTTTGTAAAATTATGTAAAATAATTTAAAACTACTAAAATATTATATTAATATTATTTTAGCTACGTCGACGTAGCCAATCTACGTAGTGCTACGAAATTGCTACGAGAACTAACAATAGTAATATTATATTATTATGTTGCGTCTATTTTTTTTTAAACTATTTTATTACTTTACTGTCTTTTTAAGATTTCGTAATACTCAAAGAACTCTTATAATTTCGCTCTGTTCGTCCGTCTGTCTGTCTGTCTGTCCGCCCTTCTAGTTCCTGTAATTATGAGCATAAATGGATTAAATTTAGTATTGTTATATTATAATATTAAACTGGGTTTTATTCGGAGCATAAAATAAGAATTATTTTATATTTTAAGAGTGGCTCTTCATACATGTAAAAATGTTTTTTCATTATACCCATAGATGTATTATTAAAAAGAGGTAGATATGGCATTGCGCGTAAAAAGTGAATACTGAATTGATTGAAAACCGAAGAAAAAAATTGGCTCGACGTCGGAACAATGTTGGTTAGTGTGCTCCGCGAGTAATAGTGTTCTGTGTTAGTGTGCGACGAGCCGGTTGACGAGTAGCACGTATTAGGTACGTGTCTCGTGTCAATGTGTGTCGTGGCACAGAAATATTGTCAGTTTTGTAAGGATATAACGTATCTATGTAATAATTAAAGATTCTACCCCATCGTTGAATAGCTCTTTTAAAATAAAGGCAATGAAAAAAAATGAAAAATGAACGTTTTATACATTACTTTTTCACGTTTTCAAAAATCAATGTTTTATACATTACTTTTTTACAAAGTGAACCATTTCCGAGTAATCGGCCTATAAATTGGTTTATAAGTTAGTGTCAGCCTGGCATATCTAAACTATAGAATATAGCACTTGTAAGTTTCCATGCTAATAAATTATGCTAAAACCCCCTAAAGAAAATTATTTTGAGCAAAATCGGGCAGTAACTTTGAAGTACATAATTTCAAAGAAAACCTATTGCGCGTTGATAGTTACGAAATCCTCCTTAGATATTATGTCCTGACAATATGCTCTTGGTTTGGTTATTTATTATATTATACATTAACATTATATAATATTACGTACCTACATTTTCTTTTCGCACGTTTTAAACATGTTTTTTTCTTTCTTTTAAAACAAGCTCTATAACAATTTTATATGTTATCTATAACAAGTATTTTGTGTTACCTACTAAAATTATAAACGATCAATCTCAAACTAATTTTACTATTACTGTGACTAGTTCCATAGTGAATGTTGAATGTCTCTTTACAGTAACGAATCTAAAGCAGTCGAGGGCGGACAGACATAAACATTTTTACCGCACTGCGTAGAACACGAATATATTAAAATTTGTATTAATGATCTCTTCAAGCTTTGTTTTTTTTCTTCTAGTGTGATTTTTAGCTTTAAATAATATGTTGATATCTATTGAAAATATATTTGTTTTAAAATACTAGACTTTTATAACGTTTTGAAGATAGCATCAAACGATTACTTTTTCTGTGAAGAAAAATTTAAAATTTTACAATACAATACAAATTGCAAACAATTTTAACTTTTGAAAAGTTAAATTGTGAAATACAATAATCATATAATTTTTTTTAATGTGTAAATACTTAATGTAAATTAGATTTCAGGATTTGTAAAGAGGAACAACTAGCTCGTAAGATAGAATTAGTAATTAATTGAAATATTTCTTAAACTAAATGTATCAATCATTGTCATAAAAATACTTTCTGCATATGTACCCACCATACACTTTCAAGTAATTTGATTACGAGTACTATCGACGTCTAAGTCAACCAATGAAGAACATCATTAAAACGCTATGACTAACTTTTGTGGCATAATTTTGATCAACAGTAGGCTTAGGTCAACTTACATAGTGACGAATAAGAATTAGAGGCTTACGCCAAGTTGCCATCGCTTGTTACTACAATGAAGTTCGAAATAAACAATACGAGATTTGAGACAAGCATCGCTAAAGCTGAGACTATATGATCAAGAATCCGGAAGGCCGAGGATGATTCAGAGCATTGAAAGAATAGAGCTGAAAATGGAACACGTAAGTGTCGTGTCAAGTGTCAATGTGGTATAATATAACAACTCGATAATCTACACTTTCATTGGCTGTATTCCGCAGAAAATAGCGTTAACAAAAGAAACGTAAGCAAAATGGCGACCGCTGGCGTTAAATAAGCAAAATGACAGATTAGGTAGGAGTATTGAAGTTAGCAAACGTGTCTTGGTCGATAATCTGTTTTTTTTTTCGCTTTTAGCGCTTAGTAAGCGCTAACAAACGTTTTGTTCGGCGGAACACAGCCATTTTCAACTCTGTTGTATAAGCGCAGAGTTCTTTTTTCAGTGCTCTGAATTATCCCGAGCCCGCCAGATACCGGATCATATAGTCCCTCGATGACTTAAACATCGATATGTCACTCAGCGATGATCACGTCAGATTCCATACATTTTTCATTTCGAACTTCACCGTCGTAATTAGCGATAGCAACTTGACCAAGAGAATTTAGATTCTGGCAATAATAGACTCACGTCAACTAGTCTCATTCATCTATACATACATACATACATACATACATACATACATACAGATAAATAAAATTGAAGTGTCTGTTTGTAACTTCAAACTAACAGCTTTTCACTTAATGCATCTGAAAGTATATTCGGTACTTACAATAAAATACCAATTTTTAAAATTTTTGTCTGTCCGTCTGTCTGTCTGTCGGTCTGTCTGTCTGTTTGTTCCGGGTAATCTCTGAAACGGCTGGACCGATTTTCGCGGGACTTTCACTAGCAGGTAGCTGATGTTATAAGGTCTAATATAGGCTACTTTTATTTTAGGGTTCCGTTTAAAAATAGGGTTCCGCTTCCGTTAGTTCTGCGCAAACGAAGTTGCGGGCATCAGCTAGTTTTCCAATAACAATGTGAGAATCTAAGCGTCAGTTCACACCGCGACGCTACGTAGCGCTGCACTTTCAAGATAGCAGCTATAGGCAAGCGGACTGATTTTTTTTTATTGCATAAATGAATAGTACTCTTAAATATGAGTAACTTCTCAGCAGAAACCGTATATCAAAAGTCAATATTTTCAAAGGTACAGCGATTTGTATACAAAATTTCGCTCCGCTCCAGTACCAAAAAAAAAATTTTTTTTTTTGCGAAATTGGTAAACAAAACCTACATCATTAGTTTACTCACATCATATACAAAAACATTCATTATGGTAAGTATGAACTTAAACGCACAAATATCGGAGATATTTACAAATATATTCCTGCGGCCATATACTTCATATATACTACTTCATACTACTTCATATACAAGTGACGTCATTTTTAGGTCGACTTCAGTATGGAGCGTTTTTAGGAGGCTAGCGAAATTTTTTATACAAATCGCTGTACCTTTGAAAATATTGACTTTTGATATACGGTTTCTTCTGAGAAGTTACTCATATTTAAGAGTACTATTCATTTATGCAATAAAAAAAATTTGTCCGATTGCCTATTCAAATACAGTTCACAACAAAAAAGATACACGTTTCACACGTTTCTTCATATAACATACATATAAGTTATATACTACTCAATAGCGCATATTGAGTTTCGAGCGTTCAGCGTGGTGCAACTTGACACTCGAACTCTTAACATGAAACGTGTATCTTCTTGTGTAACGAATAAAGTTCAATTTTGAATAGCTATCTTAAAAAAGCGATTTCGGTGTAAATTGACCCTTACCCTTCTTTGCTTTTTGTGACTATAATGATTTAGGACAAATTCATGCCATTGTCTACCCTGCTGTGTTTTTCTCGTTGAGTAAAATTCATGTCAAATGTTGGATTTGACTACCTCGAACGTGTGTGGCGGTCATTACTAATATCTTGTGTTGTATGTAAGGCTTTGAACTTGATAATATTCAACTGCGACGAAGTTTATAAAAGTAGTTTCTTAATTTCCTTTGAAAATCTCAGTCTACCTTTTATTTTGCTGAGCCAACAAAGCATTGTGTAATTGTAAGTCTCTGGCTATGTGTGCGGCGTAAAAGTTATTTTAGCCAATTGTATTAAATATTATAGATACTATTAATAGTCATAATTAATTTGGCTTTATTAACAAAACTAGATATTGTGATCTTTTCGTAATGATATTAAAAATATGGCCACTGTAACATTCTCGAAATCGAAATTTGTTTTACACTATAAGTGTCGTAAGCATTGTTTTGTAATAAGTGTTCCGTATTTGGATGTTTTAATTTTTAATAAATAATTGTACTCGACATTTTGTTTCATTAAAACCTTAAAATTACAATACACGTAAGATAGCAAAGAAGGTTGAAAAGCCACTTTATGAGGAAATACTAATCTCTCATCATCTTGACAAAAACATTGCTTTTAAGAGATAAAAATGTCCAAACATATATAAAGTTTCTTATTAATATATAACATTGTTTTTGAATGTTTTGAAAATTGCTCTGGTGTCATTTCATTCGCACATTTCCAGATGTTCAGTCAGTACCTACTTAGAAGTTAGAACACATATTTCCTATTATATAGAAAAATAATTATCAAGTAATACAGAGTGTTTTTTTGTTTGATATCTGCCGGATTTCTTGTTTTTGTCTTCTTAATCGAGCTTACGATTTCCTCTACCATGACCTATAACATTAATTATATTTTCAAACGTGTATTCTTAGAAGTTACGTAAATTCTTCAACATAGCTCCTTTACATAATAAGGTAATCTTTTTCAGTAAAATATTGAATATAATTCTGTTCTATTTACTTATCTTAAGGGGCGTAACGTTTTATGAAAGCGTTTATTTCGCTAGCAAATATCTTGGCGAGTCGCCAAGGAGATTTAAGGTTCTCGCCTATTGAGCTGATGTTTAGATATACTATCAGATTGTAACATAGTAAATCATTTTTGTGCAACTATATGAACAGTAGTCCAAGGTACCTACGGAGAATATTTGGAAATTGATTTTTATCATCAAGATAATTTTTCGCGAGTATCTTCATATACATGAGTCGCCCAACTTTCTCTTACAACAACTTTCGATGGTGGTAGCTAACAGGGGTAGTAGGGGTAAAATATGTCGATTTGATGAGTCTCAAAAATTCATTACTAATAATTATTATAATGTGGACATCATTTTCTTTTGTAAACAATCATTATTTATATTCTCAAACAAACTCAATTTGACAATACGCATATTACGTATACAAACATCCCTTGGGTAATGATGCGTAAAATTCCCTCCATGAAAGGGCAATACACCATTGAAACGTCTCGGAGTATCATGTTCAGCATAGTAAACGACAGCTGAGCATCTTGATGCAAATTTATGCAAAGCACAAAAGTCGATACGTGGTGTCCTGATGGAGGCAGACGTTCGACTGTTTACAGAGGAAATATGATATTGTACTTTAACCAAATGTCTGATATGCTTTTATGACGTTGTCGTTTGTATTTTGTTCATTTTCATCGTAACTCGATACCAACTTTTTAGGCTTAATCTTTTATGTTTGTGCTTTTTACCTTGTTATTTGTGTTGTCCTTGCTAATATGTTTTGTAATAAGTGACATCAAACAACATTATTGTTGAATTGCGAAAGCTTGCATTTTAACGATTTACTTCGAACGATTCATTAAAGCTTAGGTATATGAGTTTTAAATATTTATTAGCTGACATGTTACAGTCTCCCCACTGAGCTCCGTAGCCTAGTGGGTAGACCGTTTGGTTCGCACTCGAGAGAGTGCAGGTTCGAATCCCAGGTTGTGGCGTGTACCAATGAGACTTTTTCAGATCTCAAGTACATTATACGGACGCTCTAACGGTGAAGGAAAACATCGTGAGGAAACCCGCATATAGTTGGCCCCAGACGTATTGACTAGTTCATTCCTCTGGATTAGGCTGACTATGTTGTGAGAATGCCGTATGTGCTTGGGCAACCATACGACATTTAAAAACCAACTGTCCCAGGCACTACAGTATTTCAAGAGTGGTTACTTCGCTCGGAGAATACTGTATAAATCATCCATTAGCGGATGCAAAGGCCTAAGTTTTTTTAAGTCTCCCCATAACCTATTTACAAAAAAAATACGTACAAAAAGGAAATAAATTAAATAAATAACGCTAAAATAATATAAGAATATGTTTCACATACAAAATTTCGCGAAACCGCATCGAAATAAATGGAGTTTACTGTGAAACGTGGGAACGACAAAAATCGTGGTTTTATCGTATAGTCCGTTCAAATTTATTTTACCTTGAGTTTCTGTGATAGTGATCCTTAAGTTCTCGGTATAAGGGTCCTGTTAGAAGTAAAATAAAAACTGAATGGACTGTAGTTTGATATTTGTACGTAATTGCTGGCCGCTGGCACAAAAACAGGAAATCGCGGGCAATAATTGCCAACACTGCGCAAGGAAATATTAATGTGAAATGTTTTTGCTGTCCGGCTTTTATATGCTTCTTGCTATTAGGCTTTGCTTACACTTAATTTTGGGGTTAGGTTTATTATCTTCTTTTTATATATAAAAATGGATGAAATTCCAATGGCTCGCTAAAACTCGAGAATGGGCACTCGAGAGAATCGGTCCACTATTTGGCTAATTTTGGTCTTGAAATAATTGTGTAAAGTTCAGAGAAGGTTTGAACGTTGGGATATATTGGAAAAATTGCGGGAAAAATACTAAAATTGACGATTGAATTTCTCCATACTAACTATTCGGTAGCGTAAATTCGGGTCACCAGAGTCACTTAACTTTAACTGTTTTGTTGGACTAAAAACTATTTCAGAAAAATTGGTTCGCACCAGTAGTTTTTAGGAGTAGATAGTTGTAGGTGTAGTCATTATGTCAGAATCTCTGCAGGATCTGAAAGAGATGCTGCACAGCCTAAGCGGTTCTCCAAGACGGGTGGGTCTCGGTATGAACCAAAACAAAACCAAAGTCATGTATAATGAACACGTTCTCCCGAGACCTATCGTCGTGAATGGCACTAGTCTCGAAATTGTGCAAGAATACGTATATATTAGCCAAACTATTCAATTAGGGCGGCACAACTTTGAGACGAAGTATGCGCTTGGGCTGGGCTCCATTCGGGAAGCTCCGGGATATCTTTAAATCGTCGATCCCACAATCCCTTAAGACCAGGGTCTTTAATCAATGCGTTCTACCGGTAATGACATACAGAGCCAAAATGTAGACACTGACTGTAGGGCTGGTTCACAAGTTCAAAGTTGCTCAGCGTGCGATGGAAATAGCAATATTGAGGGTACCTCTGGTGGATAAAATTCGTAACGATGTCATTCACCAGAGATCTAAAGTCACCAACATTGCTCTGGGAATTAGCACGCTGAAGTGGAAGTAGGCCAGCCATGTCTGCAGACGGATAGAAAGCCAGACGTATTAGAATGGAGACCACACTTAGGTAAACGTAGTAGTAGTCCTGTGGTACGATAGACCAACGATTTGAAGAAGATAGCTGGCATCTGATGGATAAGGGCTGCCTAAGATCAGGATGGTTAGCGCTCATTGGGACAAGCCCACGTTCAGCAGCGGACAGCAATAGGCTGATAATGATGAGGTTGCAAGTGTAGGTGTAGGTTTTAGATATAGTTGTAGGTAGTTATTTATGTATACAGTTCATAGTTTAGATAAAACAACGTGTGTAGGTACCTAATCAATTACTAGTCATAAATATATACTTATTGAAGTTTAAATTATAATTTTATGACTAGTTAGACAGATTACCTATTGTCTAATGAGCACTAATATTATCTCTGAGGGTCAGCTCACACTGAGACGCGACTGCAACTGAAGTACCAGATGACGGGCATTCTGAAAAGTAATATTATATGACGTAGAAAAATTATATTGTTCAACACTTCTTTACACGAAAGCGCCTATCACAAGAAGAGTTCTGACCTCGGGAAATAGTACGCACCGTTACAACCCGCGCTCTTGACCGAGCGTGTAAATGCGAGGGGCGGACGGTCCGATCTGGTATGTCGATGACAGTGCATTTTTAAAGTTTAAGCCGCGCCCTACGACGTACTTTGACGTATTATATAAGACGCCGGCAGTTCAAACTGTGACGCATTTAAAGTCGTAATTAGCACGACAGTTCGACCCAAACCACACAGATCCTTCCGCGGTTTAGATCGCAGTCCGATCCGCGCATCAAACTTTATATGTGAAGGGCGCTAACATTATTGCTCTGCAATAATAATAAGTAGGTGACATTGACATAATAAAACCATCCTTATCAAAACCAACCTATCAAAAGCTGACAGGTTCCTAGACCGCTAACTATTACTTAAGAGGAAAATATTACGGTAATAAATTTTTTGCGGGTATTGAAACCTTATAAAAGATTTATTGTATCTACAATGTGATACAAAAAGTATCATTTTTTTACTTGTCCTTTCAAAAGTATGACGAGCCTGTTATTAAAGTTGACAACAGGTACTACACAATATATTATTAACAATAACAAATTAAACGCAATCTACCGTAAATTACTTTTTAATAATGTATTGACAGTTATACACTTTAATACATTTACCTCTTTACTAATAAGAATATTCACATAGTGAATAAGCTATATAATGTTTTGTCCTAGTCTTATACGTTGGAAAAGTTGCTTGACAGACAAGGACAAAACATTGTATAGCTTATACACTGTATAAATATTTTTATTAGTAAGGTGGCTAGTACAGTAATAATGGTAATGAATATTATAGTTTATAGTAATAATGGAAATCCGTTTCTAATTTTCTAGAAGACCTACTATATTATGCAGACAATAATATAGTGCATGGGAACACTAAAAGCACAGATTAAAGAAAGCTAGGACCAAATAAACATGTACTGTATAGAAAACTGTCGATTAGATTGCACTACTACAAGCATACGACGTGTATGTACACATCTCCTATTATTAATAATAGGTAGGTAAGTAAATATTTCATTTCCTAGTAGATGACGTCTTGCTTTATTTTTATTATAAGAGCATCCATGACCTAGTGAATAGACCCCCTGAGTCACACACGTGATCGTACAGGTTCGGTGCCGGGATGTGGTGTGTACCAATTAGACTTTCTCAATAACCTCATACTGAAGCTAGACGTAACTTAATTTACTCTCATCTTCTATGGCAACCCTGACAATATTTGGATCGTTCTATGAAAGGACTCTCTTACTACGTAAGTATATAATTTTACTCTGTGCTGAAAGTAGTCTTATTTTTACTGACTGTATGGTGTACAGCAGTTACCATAAACTCTTGCTGTCATAATTTCGGTCCATAAACTCTATATCTTACACACAAAAGGTGAAACAACAAAGGCTACAAAGGCCAACTCTTTTGTGTGTTCACGCAATAAAGCAACGTGCACTCTATTCTCTCAAAACTTGGCAAGATTCAATTAAATTATTGTAGCTCTTTGCCAATAAAAACAATGGCGTAGCAAACCTTGAAAGTAAATCATACTGATGTGCTACGACTCGGAAATCAAAATATTGTAGGTACAGAAACCATGTTGCTAATGACCCTCGGCAATCGTCGTTTTGTGATAGACGATGTATAAAAAACGACGATTTCCGAAAGAAAAAATATTTAACAGTCTCAATGAGACTGTAAAATATTTTTGATTGATTTCGAAATGTAAGGTGCTTTTTTACCCGACTGCGCGACGCAAAGGAGTGGTAATGTGTTTATCAGCCTATGTATGTATGTATGTATGTTTGTATGTATGTATGTATGTATGTATGTTCCTTTGAAGCACTATACAGACCAAACGCCTGGGCCGATTTTTATGATTCGCATATCAATCGATTCCTCTTAGTCCGGCGAGTGTCACTAAAGACATGACGTTAGTGAAAATACTACTGGTCGACTACTGGTCGCCATATTGTGAAAATGAAAAAAATGAAAGTCAACAAACTATGTCAAGTGGGGTATCGTTGAATAGGTATTTAAAAATCATTTTTAGTTTTCTCTCAACATTTTTCGATTCGACTGACCGTTTAGGATCTATATCGATTTAAAGTTGCATAACAACCATTCTCACATTAAGCCTATAATTGTTAGTGTTCGTATCATCGTATTTTTGCTTTAAATCGAATCGAATCGAAAACGTGTGTTGGTTAAACTAAAAAATCTAAAATAAAATAAATAATAAATAAAATTAAAAAACCCGACTGCAAAAAGAGACAGATACCTAAGCAACGCACTAAAAAGACCGAAACAAGATTGAGAAAACAGACTACACTATGAGCTGAAAGCCTTAGTGAAATAATTGATGTTATGTTTGTTAGCAGGCGGGGCCCATATATTTTTGTACGAATAATAATTTGCAAATGGGTCCCGCCTGCTACCAAACATAACGTCAATTATTTCACTTAGGCTTTCAGCTTATAGTGTAGTCTGTTTTCTCAATCTTGTTTCGGTCTTTTTAGTGCGTTGCTTAGGTATCTGTCTCTTTTTGCAGTCGGGTTTTTTAATTTTATTTATTATTTATTACTTATGCATATTATTCACTTAGTAGGCTAAAAGTGAAACAACACGGTTGATAGTCTCTAGCCTCACTTTCATGGAAGCTAAAACGACATTTTTTTTACTAATTAATGTTCTCATTTAAAGTCATAAAACAAGAACCGACTTCATTAAATATCTTCGACAAACTTTATTAACGTTCACACAATATATTTAATATTTTGTACCTAATAAAATAAATCCTTTGAATGAGAGTATCACGGAAACCCAAAATTGCTCTATGGAAATATCTTGCGCAATTCTCCATAAATCCTTATAAGCAATATCCCATATCAAAAGCGACGAGATAATCTTTTTTCTTGCATTAATGGATTCTTCGTGTCTCTTGCTCTCTCGGTAAACATGTGACAAGCTTCGGAGTAACAAAATTGCCTTAAACGTAAGGGACTATTAAATTACGAAGCGCGTAAATAAATATACCTACGGATCAATATTAAGATTTCAATATTGCTGGGAAAAACTTTTTGCGAAGCATGTAATGTAAACAAACGAAATTGTAAATGTTTACAGTAAAATCAGGGGTAACTTACGCAAGATTGGTTTTTACGGCGGAAATTTTTTGGCGGGAAATTTTGACAATGATGTTGACGCTAAAAATAAGCAAAAGATTACCCATACAAAGGCATTCGAAAAACGTATAACTTTACTATAAATGTATTTTAAGTGAATCGGAAGTCAATGGGGTCGACGTAGCATTAAACATTTTTGATATAAACATAAGAAATAAACATTTCTTATTAAATGTCACTACGTTTGCGTCAAGAACCGTATTATTGTGGCTTGACCTATTTTTTTCTTAACCAAAGGTCAGAGTGGAGTGTTAAATAACTCTCTTACAACTTCTTGAATATTGAATGTGACTTAAAGTGAGGAAAAAATATTTTATAATCCTATTTTCCTACTAATGTTATAAATGCGAAAGTTTGTGAGGATGGATAGATGGATGGATAGATGTTTGTTACTCTTTCACGCAAAAACTACTGAACGGAATTCGATGAAATTTGGTATGGTAGTAGTTTATGCTCTAGATTAAAACATAAGATACTTTACAAAAAAAAATACAGTGTTTCCGTAAGATACTGCATTTACACGGGCGGAGCCGCGGGCAACAGCTAGTTAAGTTATAAAGATAGCGAAGATACAGTGTAAAATTATACCAATATACGAGTACTAGCTATTTTCTGCGGCTCCGCCCGCGTAATTATTATAGTATCGAGTATCCCGCGGGAATACTGTACTTTTCCGGGTCAAAAGTAGCCTTTGTTTTAATCTAGAGCCTAAACTACTACCACACCAAACTTCATCAAACTCCGTTTAGTAGTTTTTGCGTGAAAGAGTAACAAACATCCATCCATCACAAACTTTCACATTTATAATATTAGTAGGAACAGTTCACACCGTGACGATACTCGGCGCTGCAACTTTAGGATAGCTATTTAAAATTGAACTTTATTCAATACACAAAAACATATACGTTTCACTGCAATAGTTCGAATGTCAAGTGAATATTGAAGGCGGCGTTGTAAGAAAAAGCAATGCGCTAAAAAAGATTTAATATCCAGCTGGCGAAAATAATACTTTTGGAATCTGAGACAAAAAAGCGACAACTCATCAATTGTAATGGAGGAAAGGGCGCGTCAGGTTTTGTTAAGGATAGCTAAGGGCAGGGCAGTGCCCGGGCAGGACAGTAAGTTGGGCAAATGGGCAGTGATAATGAAGGGCGTGACGCCGATTCAGTAATGTGTCGCCGTACGATTATGCCATTAGGAATTATGTGATAATTTCAGTGTGTTTATGGCATAACTAAATCTTGCATAAGTTAATCTTACATAATTATTTTACAAACAAAGCAAAATTGTAAAATACTAATAAAGTTCAGAAATTTATACCCAGTATAGCTTTAAGTTGTAACTAAAACTAATATAGCCGCTCTTTAATTAGACAATATTAGACAATTTACAGAAGTATCTACCAAAAAATAATCAGTGAAATACATTGATAGAAGTTCTTTATAATCAAACTGAATAAACTCCATCACACGATGGAGAACTATCTATGCAAAATCTCTAATGGAGTGGATTATGCCGTAATGCACGTGTCAACATCACTATCGACTAAAACACGGTTCCGAGCGATTGTATGCATAAATATTATCGTGCGAGTTCTGCTTTATTAATTTAATACCGTCTACACTTTAAATGAGGGAAAATAATTTAAGAAGTCAAAATTAGGTTAAATGCAAAATTGTTTTTCTCTAAAACAGTATTTTATGCTCGATAATACTATAGTGGTGAATTTTCAATTCAATATTAATCAATATTAACTTCGGAATCTAAGTAATATCTTGATACTGTTTGTTAATAATGCAGATTTAATGTTTTTATTAAACCTTTTCTTCACATGATAATAATATAATTTATCAGAGTGGATTAAAATGAAAGGTGACCAGTTTGATCATACTTATAATACTTTTTTGTATAAATGTATAGAATGTGTCGTTTAAAGTACCTAAAACATTTCATTAGGAAGTAAATCGGTGTTAATACATAATTGAACTTTATTATTTTATGTTACCTAATAATAGTAGTTTTCACCAACAATTATTGTTAATAGAATATAATAATATGATCATATTTTATCTGAGCACTCAGTATCATGGTGTATAATATTTTTATATTTTGTCTAAAAGCTTAACTAACAAGTTGTTTTATATGAGGTGGTGTCATTACGTTTCTTCCCAATATCGCTTGACATTGGGAAGCAACGTAACTAATTCAGAAATGCCGCAAACAGCTGCTAAGCATGTATTTTCCCCGATCATACTTAATATAGTCGCTTGGATCTGGATTTGTACATATGGATGCCGACCAGTCCCACTTAAGACCAAAACAACGACTTTGAACAAAAAATAATCATTAAGTGCTTTTGAATACTTAACGATGCTTCTTCCGATACAAAGAAAAAATGAAAGACCTTTTAGATTTGCATTTATTTTGACTACCCTTTTTATTCGTAATTTTAGAAAGGCCATCAAAATTACTAGATAAACATCTTCAGATGGGATCCTCACACACTTTCAACAATTCTTTGATTTTAGTATTTTTGTTAAATATTGTTAATACAGTTATTGTGCATTTATTAAATGTATGTCAACAAGAACGAAGAATATTTTTCTTCTAATAAAATACATTCCTGATACTGGGACCAGACAGCGAGAAGTAATTTAATACGTTTATATTATCATACATATTTAAGATTTTTATTATAATATTATACACATATTTAATACATATATCCATGACACAAAATATTTTGTTCTTTCGGTGGAATTCAAACTCGCGTTGAGCTAACGCGCTCAACCTGAGTCTCAATTATTTATATTATGTCATTTTCTTTAACAGTCAGGGGAATGCCACTGTCTTACTTTTGGGCCTCCCCCAATGTACTCATGTTCGTACTGTTGTACTCACCCAGCCATGGTGCATTTCAGTGCATATCTTAGCTAATCCCAAAATGCTGTACTCCATAAGCAGACTCCGAGCAGGAGCTTTTGTGATTTGGTCAATGACCGGGTTAAATATTTATTTTATTATGTTTTTAGTATTTGTGATTATAGCGGCAACAGAAATACATTATCTGTGAAAAAATTGTCTTGGGAGATCAGGCCGGAGACTAATAGACGTACGGACAAACAGACAGCGAAAGGACAGATAAAGTAATACGTAGGTACCAGTTTTTACCCTTTGGCTACGGAAACATAAAGACGTATTATTATGAAATTACATAAGGAAATAATCAAAAGTTTATTTTTAATACAAAAATAATTTCATGAAAGTAGCAGTGTACGATGACCATTAGATTTATAACAAAGCTCCATCAATCTTGTTCACAGAGAAAACAAAGTTGGGGACATTTTTAATAAAAAAAAAACATCACTCTAAAACATTCTTTATTCTTATCTTAATAGGGCAACTTTAGCTGCAGTGTGGCTGGGCACACGTGCCAAATCATATCAACCGAAAATAATTTAAAATGAACTTTACAACATGACACAAAAGTTCATTTTTCTTCAATCACTGTAACCATACATTCTATTCTTGGAACGTTTATTAGCAGTTAGGATTAAGTCTCGTTGCCGCTAACAGTAGGTACCTATACTCGTAAGTGGATACTGAAATAGCTAAGCTTTTTGTAAAAATTTCATAATAATCGTAACGTACTAAATTGTATGTTTGGCTGAAAGGTTAGATGATAGAAGATTACCTCTTTTCAAATATAAACTATTATTTTTAATTGATTATTTTAAATTGAACTCATTAAGTCTGCATTTTTTCGGATACTCCGGTGTTTAAAATCAATCAATGGAAATTTTATTTGCATTATTTATTTATTTACCTACAATATAGCTAGGTACATTTATTTATTATCTACATGATACATCTATCTAAATCAATGTTTTTAAGTAACTTACCTACAACAACGTACGTAAGTGGTAAGTAACGTCTTTACCGTAGCTTCCGTAGCTTACCTAGCTACGGTAAAGACGTACCATAAATAGCTAGTGATCCATCACTACGTAGCAAGCAACATATCAACCAACTAAAGCACGAACTGAAATAACGGGCGAGATAAGAATAAAGTGGGCTTCTCCCGCCAAATGCTAATTCCAGATTATTCGACGGCGAAAAACTGCCAACAACTTTGGGGTTGAATTAAGCTACGAAATACCTTTAGGTCGAGATAGTTTTGTCATTACTCGGAGGTTGATTTCAAAGCGGCAGATTTGGGTTTCAGTTTTCTACTTTGCTCATTATTTTTAGAATATTTTACGCTGATACATAGCATGATATTTAAATTGCGTATATTTGTAATAAGAAAGTTTAGTTCTACTAAAACTACATAACGTGGTTAGCATTTTATCATGTTAAATACATACATACATATCGACGGTGAAAAGGAAGTAGGGCATAAGCGACATTTTGGGCAAAAATGAGTTATATAAGCCATCATACGTAAAATTTTCTGCTCTTTCGAATGCGCTTACTCCCATGGCTCTACGATGAGTTTTTTGTCGTTTATGCCCTAGCAAAAAATAATAATTTCTTAGTATTACTTTTCGTAACCGACAAAAATTCAGGTCATTTTTGCTATAAAGTTGCTTGTACCCCTACAAAAATGATTTAATTTTGTATTTCTTGTCGGTAATGCTTTTTTACTTCATAAGGATGCCAGGTTTTCGGTTGGTTAAGCCTTTTAAACTATTCCCTCAAAAAGTACAAACGTTGTTTATCGCCTACTACCATTTCGTAATTTAACATAGCTATGGCGCTTATCCCTTATATACAAAATTCATTTTCATATTAGTCTGTCGGTTATACCCTATTACCAGTCAGTACTTTATGACAGCTATGTAGGTTATGCCCTATTACCTAAATTTATTTTAATATCACACTGTTGGTTATATGTTACTTCCGTTTACAATATGAATACAGTTTTGTCGCTAATACCTTATTACTTAAATTAAATTAGATATCATGGTGTCGATTACAACCTACTTCCACATTCTTCAATCATACTCATACGTACAATTTTTAATTAAAAACAATTTTTCGTATATTGATTTTTAAGTTATCGACTAGCTGCAGTATTATTATTTCCAAAAATGATTAGCAGGTTGATACTGATTACTGACCCACTATTTTTAAGCAGCTTTGATTTTTTTTATTAAAATATATTATCAAAAATGTATTTTTATTTAAAAGTATCCTATACTACCAACTGTCATCTTTTAAATCAACCATTTAGTGTACATTTGAATAACTTGAACTGGTAGGGTATATTGAAACAGGGTCCTAAGACTTAGGATCCTTAGTCTTTTTTTTCTATGAAAATTAACTCCATAATACTTATAAGGCACTTTACCTTATTTTAGAGTTATATACAATAACAGTGTAGTGTAATACTCGTTTTAGCTCTTATCCTTATGAAGGTTTGTGTTGGTTGCGCTAATTCATTATTTTTTGGGTGTCTTTTCATCCATATTTCTATAGACTCATGTAGTACCAAATGTTGATTATCCTTCTTTACCTTTTCTTTAAAGTGACATTGTGTGTAACTAATATCTTATATCCTGGTATTGTTTTGAAAGCCGACTGTTAGTTGTGCTCTATTATCTTTTATACAACCGCTGTGAAAGGTACCATATCCTTCTTTTCCTATAACACCTATTGAACTGTCTAGTCTCTTATACGTTTTTACCTCGCGATGTGGGAAATCGGTATGTCGCTTAGGCTACTTATCCTTTAATATTTAATTTTGTCATTTGTATCTTATGCTATATTTTCTCATTAGAAAATTAAAAGCTATTGTTATAAGCGACAAAAACCACTTTAAATAGCGTGAAATCATTGAAACTAAAAATACCAATAATTGCTCCATTTTTTTCTGATTTCATAAATGTTTTAGTTTTCACGATATCTTAATAAATGACAAAAATACATCAGTTTTTCTAAAAATAAAAACTTTGAACGGCTCTCCTGAACATTTAACTTTTTGTCGTTTATACCCTATTTCCTTTTAACCGTCGATATAATCATGCCCCTTTCCCATAGGGGTGGCAGAGACCACTTCCTTCCACTTGCTACGATCCCCACACACTTGTTTCGCTTCGTCCACTTTCATTCTTACCATCCATTGCTCTATGTTACATAGGTAATTAGTTAAATAGGTACTTACTTAATATTAATCATTATCTTCTTATATACAAAAATTGATTGCATTTAAAATCTCTCTCTAAAACTTGAGAACGGCTGAATAATTTTAGCTAATTTTGGTTTTGATGTAATTCTGGGAGATCAGGAAGGTTTAAACGATGGGAAAATAGTCACTGTGTCCTACTTGTCACTCGACTATCAATTATTTATAGGTGCGTTTAAGAGTTTCCTGTTTGGTCGGTGTAGTTATATTATTCATAGTTAATATTATATTTTACAAAACATCAAAAATAAAGAGCAAAACCAAAGGATATAATAATATTGTGTATTTGAGACAATTACATTTCCTATATTATGTTAGAGGTATATTGTTAATACTCGTGACTTTACGCAATTACTAGCTACCACTTAGAAAGTACTTTTCAAACCACTTTGCTATTACGACATTCCTCCAACTTCACTCCGCAGTCAAAGAGATGGAATCATATTTTTGTTGACCGGAAGAAAACAAAACCCAAATGAATTAAACATTAACACTGGAAATGCTTTTAGACATTTTCACTTGAGGGTCCGCCGTCCGGGCAAGTTCGTATGTTTTGCTTCTAACTTTTCTAATCCGTAAAATAAACCGGCACCGTTACCAACCGTTACCGCAATACACACAAATTTTACAGTTGATGGTAAACATTTGTTTGCAAGTTTAAGCCTTTTTATTCAGCTAAATAACTTGAACTTTTATCTTATAAATAATAAATAAAAATATCTTTATAGAATACACAAAGGACAAAACCACAACTAAAAGGAAAATAAACAAATAAAAAACAGAATCAAATCCCCACACCACATGTTCAAAGGGAATCCACTCAGGCATCGACCGTGGCAGTGCCGAGGCGCCTGATCTTCCGTGGCCGCCTATCAGTTTGAGATCTCACAACGGCACACTATTTTAATTATTTTGTATTCACAACTAATATTTCGTTTAAGGTTACTTAGAACGTTATTTTTCAACTCGAGAAAATACAATAAATAAAAAAATTGATATTTTAATCATTACGTTATCATAAATTAATACGTGAAGTAACTTACGGCCGGTTTCAATAACCTATCTATAATTTGTTAAAAACGTTACATTTGTTATTTACTGTCAGCGATCTCGCTGTCACAGGCAAATATTCCTTAGCTAAGTTATTTTATTGAAATACAAAAAACTGGCAATGATACCAAATGTGACGTTTTCAATAATAGTGATTGGTTAGATAGGTTATTGAAACCGGCCGTTAAACCATAGTTTTACGAAACTTGTGCAAGCAATGGAGCAAGAAATTTTGCTAGTAAATTAAAGTTTATATGGAGGAAGGTGTGAAAAAGCTAATATTGTTTAAGATAATGCTCAGAAATAATACACAGACACACACACTACCTCAGTTTCATAACACACACCGTGCGTTATAAGTACAATTTTGTTACCTACACATTGACGTTTATAGATCTGTGACCAGTGTACCTCTTTTTAATATATTATAGATATTATATTAAAAAGAGATAGATATGGTATTGCGCGTAAAAGGGAAGACTCAAATTTGTGTTAGTGTACAATGGTACATCGAGCCGGTCGACAAGTAGCACGTATACGCGTCCCATGTCAATGTGTGTCGCGGCACATAAATATTGTCAGTTTTGTAAGGGTATAACGTATCTATGTAATAATAAATCAAAGTTTGTGACAATATTTACAATATTTTTTTCAATCTAAGAGGCAAAATAACCCTTAAAAAGCTATATTATGGGCTACTAGATACAATAAAAATAATATTAATTATTACGGATAAATTTCGACCACCGGGCAATCTCCAGTTAATATTATTTCATAACCTGTATGCTATAGCAGCAATCTGCCAAACCTCTAGATCACAAAAATAAGTTTTTAAATTCAAAAAATCTGTCTAATATTATACTAAAATGATTCACAACGATCAAAGATTACGAACACCAGGGCCCTAACATGAGAAAATTTAGAGAAAATGAGAGTTTACATCGAGGCTCGTTCGTCGGGCGCAATGGGGCATACGACGGAAGCTTCACATCATTGGGATCTCTACGGATGAGGTCGATTCGGCTCCGTGCCAGCTATTCGCCCCTATTTATCTACGACAAACTTGTATAATCTATCGAATCCATGCAAATAGCTAAATATTTTTATGCAGATGAAACTTGATTAGAAATACCCGTATGATATGACGTCAAAAGATGTTTTTTTTTTAAATAAGATAAACACTAAATTAAAACTTTTCGTGATTTAAATTAAATGAATATTAATTAAACCCATTCCAATATTTTTCTGAGTCAATAATTTTATTGACTAAATTAACTTAGGCACATCGGAAATTTATAAATTTCTAACGTCATATTCCATTATTTTTTCATACGATAAGGTGTAAAATAGGTATGTATAATACGTCTAATTTTATTACAGATACGACAGCTACAGTGGGGGAGAAACATTTAATTCGATAACTGGATTCGCGTGCGAGAAGTTAATGCGACTACGACACCTTTGGTAATCCTGAAAAATCCTTTTACATTGGCCGTGTTCCGCAGAAAATAGCGCTAACAAAATAACTTGAGCAAAATGGCGACCGCTGTCGTTAAATAAGCAAAATATGTTAGGAGTATTGAATATAGCAAACGTGTCTTGGCCGATAATATGTTTTTTTGCTAGCAAGCCCTAACAAGCGCTTTTTTCCGTGGAACACAACCATTGTTTCACGCTGTGTCCAAAACTAGACCCGATGCTTCAACGTTACTCGATAAACCCTAATTTATTCCAATTTTCTTCTCAAAACAAAAAGTTTATCATTTAATGTTATACTTCTTGATTTCAAAGATCATAATAATAAAAATTATTTCTTAGACTTAAATCAATATCTGTAATTATTTTTAAATAGTAGCGTCCTTATAGTAGATATTAGGGGTAGAAAGAGAATTTCTTATTTGAAACGTAAAAGAACTATAACTAAAGGTGATTAGCTTAAATATAACCTCTTTGAAACGCAAATGACTTCGCCTATTACAGCTCAAAGCTTTTATAATTAAACTGTTACCTTTAGCTGCACCGGAAAAAACATTGCAAAATACCTTAAAATGTAAAGTAGCTACTTAGTCATCAAGCAGCGTCTTTATTTAAAACAGACTATTATCGCTCAAACTTAATCCTCGGCTTTGAGTCGCTTATCTCATTATGATGTGTATAAAATATTTAAGCTAAATCACTTTAAATCTTAATGCGAAGACATTGCACTGCGTAAGGCGGGAGATTTTTTTTTGGTATTTAATTTTAAGCATTTTCTCCATTATTTTATGTAAAAAAAAACACGCGTTAAGTGCAATTTTAAATATCAGCAAAATGTTTGCACTCCAGGCACCACTTGACGTCAGGCTATTGATATGGCTTCAATACATTGTATATTAATAAAATGAGGCCTTTGCTCTCAAGTCTGAATATAGAATGATCTAGTATAAAATAGCATTGGGGTATATTTTAATTGCCACACTTTATAAAGTACCGATTACTTTCGTTGCATCAAATTAATATTTATAGACTGATTACACTCTCTCCTATTTATGTCTAAAATAATATATAAGGTTCGGTAAAATCAATTACGGATATTTTGGGCATTTGATCTACTATGTATAGACGTTTAGGCAGACGTTTGTCATACTCGAAATTTATTTTTTTCTCTTTATATGGGCGAGTTTGCGTTTTACGGAGAGTCACCCATACATTATATGATTTTTTTACTTTGAGTAAGACAAATGTTTTTGGCCTAAACGTCTCTACACAAGCAGTAATTCATGTCCTGGAAGTATCTGTAATTGATTTTTAGAGACGTTATATGTATATACAGCGTGTCCCGACACCTATATCGGAGGCTTTAGTGGTAAAAAATATGGAATTTTTTATCGAAAAATTGCCCCTCAAATTTTATTTTTCTCTCACGTTTGTAAAATGGCAGCCATTTTATTTTTTGGTAACCAAGACCCGGGCTCTCGTACTAATTCGACCACCACTACTCATGTAAATGTCCTAGGAACATCAAAAAGATATCATTTGATAGCTAAATATGTGGACAATAATTCACAGTTAAAATGTTTTAATTTTATTTGAACAGGAAAACAAAAAAAGGTAATTAAAAAAAATAGTTTTTTTTTTGGTGATTTTTTTTTAAATTATTTGCTTTTTGTGAAAAACCTAGGCCATTAACCTGCTTATTTTTTGTTCTAAAACGATACAAGAGGACGTTTGCTAAAATAAAATACAAACCCTTTTACTCTCAGAGACGGCTGGACCGATTTAATTGTGGAAGTTAAGGAAACGTCGAGTAAATGGTGAGAGATATTGGCAAATTTTAGAGAAAATACTAAAAACGACGATAGAACTTTCCCATGCTTACTGTTCACTGTATTTAACTTATCACTAGACTGTCAAATATTTAGAGGTGCGTTCAGATTACCTGTTATTTATTAAAGTTCGTAGTTGAGACAGAACAATGAGTGTCGGGATAGCTTAAAAATATATCCTTATAAAAAAATATTTTATTGTGCAGAAGCTATACAGTACTGCCAAAGAATATTATTACAAAAATATTATATTTGTAATATAATAACAGTATTATATATCTATGTATAATAATATATTACTTACCTGTATAACTGCTCAGCAACATCCCATGTCACACCCTTGTCAAATTGATGTCAGTCGCTTTGGAATTTTCGTAGGAATTGGCTTTCTAATGTGATGGTGTATCAATAATACTAAAAGGTCGCATAAAAGCCTTTCCAGAAAATGCGATACACGCCCGAGTTGACAGATACTAGGAAAATTTTACATTATATAAATGTATTGCGCTCAGGCAATCGTGCATTTTGAAAAACTAAAATTATACATAATTATAATCATAGATATATAATATTAAAAAGAGGATTATAATACCAAATACTTCTACTCAAAGATACATACATACGTTCTATCTCGTTGATAGAACAAGTAGGTATAGCCTAAGAACCATAGACCTATATAATATTATAGATGAGGGATGTCGAGTAAAGAGTGTACACACTTAGACTGACCTACTTTTAGGGTCGTTTGGGGTAGTTGAGGTTTGACATATTTTGTCATCTTGACATTTTGAAATTTTTTTAACCGACTTCCAAAAAAGGAGGCTATACGTTCGGCTGTATATATTTTTTTTTTGTATGTTCAACGATTACTCCGCCGCCTGTGGACCGATTTTCAAAATTTTTTTCTGTGATGTATAGGGTGTAATCCAACACATCATACATCATCACATTATGATGATATAAAAGGTACTTCTCGTAGTATTTTACACTAACACTGAGATTTTTGAACATTACTCTGCTGTTTATGGACCTATTTGCAAAATTCTTGTGTTGTTGTAAAGAGTTTAATTCGAAATTGGTCCTTTAGTCACTAAGGTGGAAACCTAATGATGCGATTGATGAGGAATCGTAGGAACTCCTCGAAATTTATATCGACACATATAGTGATTTTGACTTTTACTGAAGTAACACAAGCATATGCTCCCAAAAAATAAGATGTTGAAACTAAGACCCCAGATCCAAAAACACTGAACAGAACTCCTCAGTCTTTAAAGAAACGCGTTTGGAAATTTTGGCATTGTTTAAAGAACTGCAAGCATATTGCATTCCATAATCACCATCATAGCTTGGCGCGTATTCAATTATATATTCGATTGTTTATTTTAGACGTTATTAAGACGTTGTACGGTGGTGGTTAGGATGAAATGAAATCACTGGTTGCTTAATTAAGACTGTCTTTATTAAATATCAAATAAACAATATATAGTCCAGAATAGTGCTGTGACATTACCATAATTATAAGTAGTGTTGTGACACAACTATGATTATAATAATATAATTTCTTATACCTCTACATCACCCTTCTTAATGAAAAAAAAAAAAAAAGATTACAAGTTGTTTTTTTTTTTTTTTTAGAGTACTTATAATTATTTTATAAATTATCATTATTTTTAATATAAAGTTTTGTTCTGTTCTTATGCACCACATCTACTTTACCCTTTTCATTTATAATTTCTACATTAGGTGACTTATCCTTTACAACTTTATATGGTCCTGAATAAATATCTTGAAACTTATTACCTAACTCATTTTTAACTAAAATCAAATCATTTTCTTTATAATTTACAGGTTTAATATTCTTATCATATCTTAATTTTCTCTTTAATTTACTTTCTAATAAATTATTCTTAGCTTCCTTTTGAGAAAGTTGCAGCCTATACCTCAATTCGTATGGATAGAATCCACAATTGTAAACTGGATCAAGGTCTTGTGTTAGATTACTAGGAAGAGAACATTTTTTACCAAATACTAACTCATAAGGTGTGTATTGAGTCTCTGTATGAACTGTGGTATTGTAACCAAAACACCAGAAAGGGAGCCACGTACTCCACATTTCAGGGTAATTGTCACATTGAATACGAACAAATGCATTTAATTTTTTATGTGTTACCTCTAAAGCACCTATAGACTCGTGATGGTATGCTGTAGAATTGAGTTGTTTAATATTAAGTAGTTTACATACCTCTTGAAAGATCTGCGACAAGAACTCTTTCCCTCTGTCGGTTGCAACTTCTTTTGGCACTCCATATCTAAGAATAAAATTATTTACAAAAGCTCTAGCTACTTCATCAGATTTCTTGGAAATTAAAGGATATGCCTCAACATATTTCGTGAGTTCACATTGCAATGTTAAAGCGTACTTATAATCATTACTATCTACATCTAAAGGACCTACTAAATCTAAATATATTTTCTCAAAGGCAGTACTAGCTGTACTGGTAATAACCATTGGTTCTTTATTTGGCTGAGAATATTTTTGGCGTTGACATTTATTGCACCGTTTAACGAAATTTCTCACATCACTATCTATGCCAGGCCAATAATAATATTTTTTGATATTATTTGACATCCTTCTCGCACCAGCATGGCCACTACTAGGTAAGAGATGGAAGTCATTTAAAATCACTTTCCTATCGTCTTTGTCATCAATGCGTTGAACATCTTCTAAAATACATAAACGCGGTCCGGACCTATTTTCCGTACTGCTTATCTCTTCTAACAACTTTTTAATAAAAATATTATTCTCTTTACTCTTCAATATGTATACTTCTTTCAATTTCAGTGAATTACAAAAATCATCCATTTCTCTCACAAATTCGCCTCGCGTAATTTGTGATTGAGAGTTAAGGAATTTTATGTAAATTAACTTTTTACTTTCAACATAACAAAATAATTTATTTTCCTTAGTAATCTTATTTGTTTTTCTTAATTCATGTAACATTTTCCTATTAATAATAAATCTTAACTCGACTGACTCCTTTGGTTTAATATGGGTATTCACAACTTGAGGGTGATCAGTCCCCAAATTAGTGCTTACCGTATCCACCGGAGAATCAACATCAATTAATTTTTTCGCTTGTGCTCTCGTCATTACGTTAACTACTTTCTCATGCATTTCTTTTAACTCATTTGATGTTATAATGATTCGAGACAGTGCATCTGCAGCTGCATTGTCTGAACCTTTAATATATTCTACCTCAAAGTTATATTCTTCCAATGTCATTCTAAACTTCATGAGTCGACTCGATGGATCTTTCATATTAAATAAAAATACTAAAGGTCTATGGTACGTGAGTACTTTAAATGGGCGTCCATATAAATATGGACGAAAATACTTTACTGCCCAAACTATAGCAAGTAATTCTTTTTCTATTGTTGGATAGTTCTTTTCTCCTTTATTTAAGCTTCTACTAGCGTAGGCTATCGGTAGACCGTTGCCGTTTGCTAAAATAGCACCTATTGCATTATTAGAGGCATCTGTTTGTAATATAAATTTGTTTTGTTCAGTGAAATCTGGATATTGTAGAATTGGAGGAGAAACTAAGCATTTCTTAAGTGTTTCAAATGATTTTTGGCATTTTTCATCCCACTGGAATGCAACATTTTTCCTTGTTAAACGATTTAGTGGGTATGCAATATCTGCAAAATTAGGTACAAACTTTCTGTAATAATTTGTAAAAGCAACGAATCTTTTCACTTCATCCGTTGTTGTAGGTATCGGATAATTTTGTACCGTAATAATTTTTTCAGGATCGGGTGATATTCCATTACTTGAAATAATGTGTCCCAAATAAAGAATTTCTTTTTTAAGAAAATCACATTTTGACGGATTCAACTTTAAATTAACTTTACGCAACCTTTCAAAAACATCTAGTAAATTTTTATTATGAGTACTTAAGTTTCTACCAAAAACTATCAAATCATCAAGATAAATTAAACATTTTTCGTTATTAAGGCCTGCCATTGCCATAGTTATCATTCTCGAGAATGAATTAGGACTTGTTTTAAGACCCATAGGCATTCGAGTCATTTGATACTGACCAGACAAAAATGAAGTGTACTTTCTACTATTTTCCTCTAATTTTACATTATAATAACCCTGATGCAAATCTAAATGTGTGAAGTAAATGCTACCATTTAACGATTCAAGAATTTCAGTTATATCAGGTAATGGAAATTTATCATCCTCAATACAATTATTTAATTTCCTATAATCAACAACTAGTCGCCATTTTTTACCACTTTCAGATTTTTTAGGAACTAGTAATACAGGACTTGACCAATCACTTTTGCAAGGTTCAATAATCCCTTCATTTAACATTTTATTAATTTGAATTGTAATTTCATCCTTTTGAGAATGGGGTAATTTATACTGTTTAGAAAATACCGGTCTTGTGTTCGGCTTTAAAGTTATTGTGTGAGTATATGCATCTGTAGTACTCAGTTTGTCTCCTGGCAGATAGAAAATATCAGCATATTTAGCACAGATATTTTCAATACTATTCTGTTCTTCATGATTTAAATGTTTCATATTTAAAAGAGAAAATAACTTTTTAACCCTATCAGCATCTTTTATTGCTTTTTTAAAAGTGCATATATTATAACAATTTAAATTTTCGACTGACGGCGTAATTTTATTTAATAAAACATCACTCTCAGTTACATTTAGAATACGCACAGGTATTTGTCCATTTTTAGGAGTAGCTATAGAACTTGCTAAAAATACACCTGGTTTTAATTATTTGAAAATATTACACAATCTTCCGTAAACTCCGTTTCTATAAAATGTATCGACTCGCTACGAGCTGGAATATTAATATTAACAGAACAATCGGCTAGAATCGGTAAAGTGACCAAATTATTATTTGAAATCTCTAGAGTTAAATTGCTTTCCTCGAAATCTAATTTAGCTTTATATTTATTCAAAAAATCACGACCTAAAATTCCATTAACTTTAATTGGTAAGTTATTAAAAACATAAAACTTATGATAAAAAGACTCATTATTTAAAACCATAGGCAAATAAACGTATCCTAGTGCCTGGACTTTTCCACCCAAATCATGTATGGTAATGTTTTCGGTATGAATTGGAATGTTAAATTTTTGCGCATGCTGATATTTGCACGCGGATAGCGATGCTCCAGAGTCTACTAAAAAATGTTGATTTTTACAATACTTAAAACCAGAATCTATTGATACATAACAATTACTATCGCTTGAAAAAATAAAATGTTCCTTGTTAGTCTCGAAAAAACTGATTCGGTTTTAAGTCTGGTTCATTGTCTTGGCATATTAAATTTATCCTTTGATTTCCACGATTATTATTATATTGTGACTTACCTCTGTGCTGATGACCACGGGGTTGTGCTCGGGGAGCGGGGGGATTCCAATGCCCACGGCTGGCTGGCGGATTCCAATGCCCTTGACTACGCGGTGCTGGTGGTACCCATTGCCCACGATGACCTCTAGCTCGTCCTCGGTGAGCGAAAAAGTTATTACGTCCGCGCTGGCCTCTAAAATAGTTATTTCGGTTCATATTATTAAAACTAAACGAGTTTCTATATGTACCTAAGATTTCTCCAGAGGTTGACGCCATTGATGTGTCCTCATCCTGAGCGGCCTGGATTGCATCCTTAAGTGAGTCATAATTTCTAGCTGAAATAATCGTACTCAATCTACGACTTCGCAGTCCATCCGCAAATTGTTTAATGGCAAATTTTTCATTAATGGGTTTTAAAATATTATAGCATTGCTCATTACCGTCGGACTGTGAAATCGTCAGATCGACAAATAATTCGGTAATTTCTTTCCCATAATCTGAAATAGACCTGTCAAATTGTTTAATATTTTGTAATTTATGCTGAATTGTGGCTGCAGCTTTCTTACATAAAAGGGTATTTTTCATATCATTAATTAATTCAGTTACAGAACCATAAGACGACTTTAATTTTAATTTAGCCTCTACTGACAATCGACTTTTTAAGACAAAATTAATCAGGTTTTGCTTACATTCATTTTCTTTTAATAACGAACTATAATATTGAATATTATCAATTAACTGTTTGGTGTTACATTCCTCATTCGTCATAATAGGTAAAAGATTCAAAGCTGTTCTTAAATCAAAAGAATCCATATTTGATACCGAGTCCGAATTATTTTTACACAACAACAAAATATCTTCATATAATTCTAAAAATTTAGTACAATAATTATTTATTAATAAAATATCATCATTAGTAAAGCACTTTTTCTCACATTTATTCTCAAAATCAATTGACCAATTATTAAAGCGCTCATAAATGGCGTTACTCTCGCTTAACTTTATTTTTAATATATTTCCCTTCCTTCGTTTTGGTCCAATTTTAATTAAATAAATTCTTACATTCTTTAACTCATTATATAATCCTTCAATAATATCCATTTGATACTTACCATCATAGCTTACTGTCCACCACTATTAATTTAAAATGAAAAAAGAATACAATCTTACATTTGAATTATTAAAAAATAAAATATCTAAAGTCCAATAAAATATTAAGAGTCCAAAGTTCATTCGACTGCAGTGTCCATGTTTGGTTTGTCACTGAATACTTCGTTCCGTACGCGTATCACGATGAATAAATATTATGCCGCAATTATTGTAACGATTTTATTTAATCATGTTTAATTATTAATATTATGCGATATTTATAAGCACTCTTTTTTTTTTATACACTTTTATTATGCTTAGTCCACTTATTATTTTTTTTTTTACAACTTATTTAGCACTTTTAATTTTTATTATTATTTTTTAATTATTATTATTAATTTATTTTACACAGTTTCTGATGGCCCGTGTCGCCGGAAAAAAGATTTTCTTGCTGTCGTCCGAGTAATTTCCGTCTCAATCCATTTTCTGTGGCATCTTTTGTACTCCTTATAGGCAATAACCACAAGGCTTATCAAAATGAACAGGGTAACGATAGTTAGCAAAGTATTGGTTATAGACATATGCCAACGAATTTCGTCTACTTGCGAATTGTTATTTCCTCCTGCTGCATTTTGTACGATGACCGTCTCTTCTTTAGACTGCTGCTTGCCCATTTTCCCGATTTATTTGCACTTCTAACTTCGACTGAGGACTCCGTTTAATTAATTCCATTATTCTAAGTTAAATTATGAGGCACGAAACGCGACGGATATGGAACGGTTTCAAATTCGCGACGGCTCACATGCAGGCGCCACAGGCAGGGTCGCCATGTACGGTGGTGGTTAGGATGAAATGAAATCACTGGTTGCTTAATTAAGACTGTCTTTATTAAATATCAAATAAACAATATATAGTCCAGAATAGTGCTGTGACATTACCATAATTATAAGTAGTGTTGTGACACAACTATGATTATAATAATATAATTTCTTATACCTCTACAACGTAATAATAACAACTTAACAAAATATATAACTAAAAAGGGTGAAATTATTATTTTTAAACAAAAAATTAAACCGACTTCCAAAGTAAAAATACACAAAAAAGTATGAATTAAACTTATTTTCTAAATAATTCCCCTTTTACATTTAGCTATTTCTTTACTTAATCTTCTTAATTTTGAAGTCGGTACCAGCAAATATGAACGTGAGTTCTATAAAATATTGTCGAATATCATTTGGGCTAGTATCGACTTCAAAATTAAGAAGATTAAGTAGAGAAGTAGCTAAATTTAAAAGGGGAATTATTTAGAAAATAAGTTTTATTTCATACTTTTTTGTATATTTTTACTTTGGAAGTCGGTTTATTATTTTAATAAATGGGGTTGGCTTATAACCATTTACCAGTGTCAAGTTAACAAGGAAAATAGAATATTCGTTCAAATTTTCAACACCGTATTTCTAAATCGTAAAGTCTAAAGTCTAGTCAATTCCAAATAAAATATTATAGACAGGGAAGTTGCAGGGAGGTTAATGAGTCAAGTCAGTCGATTTAGTGAGTTTCAGTAAAGTGGTAGACGCTTTACTGAAACTTCCTA
This sequence comes from Glaucopsyche alexis, assembly GCA_905404095.1. Taxonomy (NCBI): domain Eukaryota; kingdom Metazoa; phylum Arthropoda; class Insecta; order Lepidoptera; family Lycaenidae; genus Glaucopsyche; species Glaucopsyche alexis. Next base: position 9,599,648 of record FR990048.1, read on the forward strand.
GGGAGTTTTAGCGGGAAACACAAAAAAGCACGCATTTTGTAATTGTATTACTTGCCCACACTTGCCAGGTCAACGGATATCTAATGGTTAATAATCCATCAAAATTACACATTAAAAACCTTAATAACACAAATTTTGAAAGAAATACAAATACTCAACATCGCTGATTGACATTCCCGATAAAACCATCCAGTCCGCTTAAAATTGACAAAATCTGAAATCAAGATGGCGTACCTACTCCTTGTGTGAAGATTTTTCTGTCAAACGTACATCATCCTTAGTTTTGAAATCATTGTTCAGAACAAATGAAGTAGGTATGCGATTACTTACTAGAATACAGATTCGCATACCTTGATATTGTAAACCAAGACAAGTCATATTTCCTTAATACGACTTTCTCCATTACATTTTTACATCACGTATTATTATAATATTATATATACCTATTATATACCTAGTAGGTAGACTGCCTAATTCATGTATCATTTTATGCTTTACAAACTTTATTAAAGGTTTTAATTTGATTGAATAAATTGAAGAACGTTTTACTTTTTATAATATTCCTGTGTCTGCGTTTGGTTTCCTCTTTTTAAATTTGTTATACTTACTCATGTACTACCATAGACGTACATACGTTTATATTATGTCTCGTCAAGGTATGTTGATACAAAAAGTGTTTCCAGTAAAACGGCCCCCACTTTTTAAATTTTTGGGGCCATTTTGACATTTGAAGTATGGTGAAAACAAGATGGCTGACATTTGAAGTACGGTGAAAACAAAGATGGCGTAACTTTTTATTATGTCAAATGTACGTCATAGCCTATCTTGAGTTTGGAAGTTACATTTATTTATTAAAAAACTATATATTTATTTTATAACTATAATCCAACCACGTAAATTATAATATATTAATAGCTGTTTCCCGCGGCTCCACACGCGTTAATATACTATCGAGTATCCCGCGGAAACACTGTACTTTTCCGGGATAAAAAGTAGCCTATACTTTAATTCAGAGTCTAAACTACTACCATACCAGATTTCATCAAAATCCATTGGCTAGTTTTTGCATGAAAGAGTACAAACATCCATCCATCCTCACAAACTTTTACATTTAAAACATTAGTAGGATAACTGCCTATGTTAGCCGGGCTATTATTACGAACCTATTGACACCTAAAATTTATCAACTAAAATGACGATCCCATAATTTTTCAAGTACCCATTTCACAATAAAAACTTCCTAAATTTGTCTCGAGTTACTATGTTTAAAAATAGACGGGTCTGGATAAGTTTTGAGGGTGCAAAAATTCTAAAGTCTTTTATTTTTTGCATATAGTTTCCGGACCTTCTTCTTAGTCTAAAATTTGATTTTGTGCCATTTTGGATGGCTGCGTTTGTAGCAATTTAAGTTTTTGTGTCTTTCATGGATATTGGCCCAAAAGTAAATTATAGCTAAAAATTTTACTTTCACGATATTAAGGAAAGAGTAACCGATGCACATATTATGCAGTTTGAGTCGTATCCAACCAGGGGTTTCCTAGTATTCGGCTACCATATAAAACATGGTCCCACCAGGCCCACAACTATTCTAATGTCTGACAAATCTTAAAAAACTGTTCAGAGTGTTAATATCTGAGTCTGTAAGAAAGATGTGCCACATTCGGCAATTTCGTATAAAGATATTCCATTTTTTTTCCTCAAACTCGCTATAAAAACTACTAATGAAACTTTTAGCTAGTAGAGTTCATATCTGTATGATGATTATGGTGTTACAAAACACTTTCTATAAGTTTAACCATGTTTATCCGCGGGATTTTTTATTAGAATGTAAAAAACCAACTTTTATCATGTATCAATGGCGAATACGGGGTGCGGGCCTCTCGCTACGCGGGGAGGGGCCCAAGTTTCATAAATTAATACGACAAAATGAAATGACAATTTATGTGACAACTTGACAATTAGTAATAATGTTCTAAATACGAAATTTATAATTTCAATTTTAAATTTATTTCATGTTTAATGATGCCAAGACGAGACCATAATATTATGACTCGCCAATAAAAAATGTCTTCAGATCTCGTCTAGAACCTTCTGACTCCACTCTACGTTCTCTAACTCTATAAAGCTTGAATTTACAAACTCGTAAAGTAGAAAATAGGCTTAAGATAAAAAAATATTTTAGTCACTGTTCATAGCTTTTCTGTTAGAGAACACAATGTTCTGGCACAACGACGACGCTCGAATATTGCTAGTGTGGGGTGTGCCTTATACAAAAGCTCATGAAGTAATAAAACGCTCAAGCTATGCATTTTGACTCATTAGACGGATCGCGCTAGCTGTTTTTTAGTGGGAAGTGGAAAAATTCTAATGTTGCTGAATTTTTTCTGTACCTGTATGTAGTTGATAGAGTAGTCCCTAGGGAGTTAATAATTAAGTTTTGTGCCATGTCTGCCTATTGCCTTTTCAGCAATTCGATTATTTGTGGTTAATTTTTCCGTGGCTGCGTAACGTAAGACTTAAAAAAAAAATAGTCAAGGAGTGTTCCCAAAAAGGCAAGCAAAGTTTAAAATTGATGTAATTCAAAGGTCAGTTATACAAAAAACAAAATAACTTAAAGATAAAAAAATCATAGCTTCTAATACTACTTACTGTACCTACGCGGGCGGAGCTGCGGGCATCAGCTAGTTTTAACATAAAACTAACAAGCAATAATAAATAAATAAAAATTCAAAAATAAAAAACCTTTTATTTCCAGTTTCACAAATTAATGCTTTTTATAATACTAATTAAAAATTATAATAAAATTACAAATTAAATTAAGACTAACGTTAGGTATTATAAATCAATTATTTTATAAGACTAACATTATTATAAATTAATGCTAAACATAGTAAACATATATCGAAAAGCAGAACAAGGATCGGTCCACATTCGTACGTAGTGCTCTGATGTTTCACTAGGCTCGACTTGGCGGGGCCCTGCCGTGCCCCTAGATATAAAATTGTCAACGGGATGAATAACAATATATACAAATATTATTTTGTTGGTTTGTAAAATGTATTTAATTATATAAATTATTACAATCAATGAATAACCTAATAAATAAGTCCTTAACCACGAGTATTAGAAACATGTATTCAGCAACCTACGTATAAAATTCAAGCGTTGAAATAATTTATTTATTTTTTATTAAATAATACTATATATACAATAAATATGATGTAGCTGAAGAGACTATTCAGTTAAACGACTAATTTCAAGAACTAAAATTAGGTATTTGAAATTGTAATTTTTTTGGTGTTAGATAACCGAAGTTTCATGTGGAAGCCTATCGGATATCAAATTTTATTGTGCATTTATGTATTGTATAAAATCAGGCGACAATTACATTCAGCTTCGTCATTCGTGCTACGCAAACAAAGTTGCGGGCAAAAGCAAGCTTAAATTTTGTAATCGCTGTAAAATGCGAAATATAAAAATTTTGAAATGTAGTCGAATGAATGACATTTTATCACACACATTTACGTACATGTGTAATGTGTATGTTGTAGTGCGAATATTCCACAATACTTCGACCGCATATTATAATAATATTATTTTTGCATTTTATTATTTAAACCCTCCATGAAAAAGGCACAAACTTGGAATATAGATTCTTTATGACTTAATAATATTGAATACGTGAACTTTATTTAACGATTATGTGTTTTTGGAACGCTTTTAGCTTAGGGAAACTAAAAAACTTAATTTCTCTAATCGCAGTCGCTTAATGTGGCACAAAATTTGGAATTAGGCCTATTTTAGTGGTCTTAAACAGAAAATAGTCGTTTATCACACTTTAGAATTTTTGCCGGTACTGTTTTCAAAAAATTACCCTAAGTCTTTTTTTACTGGACGAAAACGACGCAAATTAAGTCTCCATACTCTGGAAGCTGTCCCAGTTAAGATACCATTAATATTTTAAATTTTAAATCAATATTGCCACTTTTATAGCCATATAAAAAATCAACCACAAAAAATGGAATTGCTGAAAACGCAGTGGGCATAAATGGCACAAAACTTAATGATAAGCTCCCCAGGGACTACTTTATCAACACACAAAAATTCAGCGACTTTAGAATTTTTTCCACTTACCACCTCGAATACGCCTAGCGCGACCCGTCTAAAAACGGTTTTACTAATGAAATGATACTCATATCACGAATTCCATATAACAAACTAAGGTGAAGGGTCTGCACGAACAAACAGAGTGTATTTGCTTCATTCAAAACTTAATTCAATCCCACTGTTTGCGATGTCTGTTTTATAAATACACTGTGTCAACACTAATCAACTAAATTAACTGTTCCGAGCAAATGAGAATAATTTGGAAGGTCTCGCATTCGACAATATCTATCGTAATTTTGTTATAATAATATAAAAAAAAGCTGTGTCATCGTGGGTCACCAGATAGGAACGAAATTCCTAATTTTATAAAATATTAAGTTCAAATTCTATTTGAGGTATAGAGCAGCTTCACGCGCGTTTTTTTATGTAATGAACCAGGAAACGAGCAGACGGATGGCTTGATGATAAGCGATTACCGCCGCCCTTGGACACTCGCAACACACTTGTAACTCCTCTGGTGTCGTGACTTGCGTTCCTGGTCTATTCAATTATAGGAATGCGAAATTTTGCTTCTTAACGGTCTTTCGAACTGTCAGAATATCACAATAGGTACATAAATGTTACACTCTTTTAACGTTATGGACGTTTTTTGCCGACTAGGGTACCTCTCCGCAACGCCCCATAAGGAACTTTCGTTTCAATACAGCTGACAAAACTGCTATAAAGCACAGATTACGAAGTAACTACTTTGTAAACTATAACAAAGGCGTTAGTATAAGATATACTTAGGCCTTTTCATCCGTTAATGGATGATTTATACAGTATTCTCCGGGCGAAGTGACCACTCTTGAAATACTGTAGTGCCTGGGACAGTCGGTTTTTAAATGTCGTATCACGTATGGTTGTCCAAGCACATACGGCATTCTCACAATACAGTCAGCCTAGTCCAGAGGAATGACTGGTTAATACGTCTAGTGCCAACTATATGCCGGTTTCCTCACGATGTTTTCCTACACCGTTAGAGCGTCCGTATAATATATTTGAGATCTGAAAAAGATTCGAACCTGCACTCTCTCGAGTACAAACCAAACGGTCTACCCACTAGGCCACGGAGCTCTGCATGCAAAATATACGTTAAGCAAAATCTTTTAATCCCTTTTACGAAAATTTTGCACACGAACACGGAGTACCAAATTTGGCACAGTTAAAAGTTTAAAATATGGAGAAAGAGTTATCTATACTAATAATTTTAAATAGATAATATTTACATATTTATTTTGTATGTATCTTAAAGGTAAAATAATCCTAATATAGTTCAAACGTTAAAATAAAATATTAATTACCTACGGTTGAATTACAACTACCTACTGGTTGAAGATTTGTTATATTAAAAATACATAATATATATAATATTGTTTACAGCTCGAAATATTATATGAAACAATATAAAGGTAACGACAAGTCGATTTTTATCAAAATTTCAAAACGGCTGCCAAATGGGAATGAGGCCAATATAGGCCTATTATTTGCAAGTATATTAAAAGCATTGTGACATTATATTATAGTATCATCTTTTATAATATAAGGACAACAAAAGACTTAAGAGAGATTTCTGTAAAGTCCATCTCCAGACAGTCTCAGTAGTTAATACTTTATGAATTTATATCACTATTTTTATAATATTCTCATAAAAATAATGATAAAAACCTAAATGTTGTTGTCCTCATAATTCAGAACTTTCCTAATTCTGTATAAGTAAATGTTTCTTACAAATTACACTTTAGTGGAAAATTCTAGTCTAAAAAATGTAACAATTAACTTAACTAACTAATTATTAATGTAAAAAATATAAATAAAGTGTCTTACTTAATTAGTATAAATTGCAATCTCTTTGACAAGCTATTCCTCGAACATGAAACTTGAATATTTACTTTGTGCAGGAATGCAACAACGGTCTATATAGCTACGTAGAATGCGCTCCTTAACACATAGCTAAGAGGCTGCTACAGAATTAATTTGCATTTTAAATTATGGAAAATTACCAATGTGCAGTTTTTTAGTGCACTTATTTTCGAGATTTTATGTTACTTGTGATCGAGGAGAAAATTCAGATATTAACAAATTTTAAGTAACAAAATAATAAAGTAGGTATACTTTTTTATAATAATAAGGTCTCGGGACCGGGTAAAAATAGAATATTATGTCGATTATCAAAAAAAATCAAGTTAAAGGAAGTAATACAAACATACCTTTTCTCGTCTCTCTCATAGACAAATAATAAGTGATCAAACGAACTTACCTTAAGTGAAGTTCGATCATTATTATATGAAACATTTCATTTCGAAGATATATATTTTACCATGTAGTATATCCATACTTACGAGGCAATCCACGCATATTTCATAGCTAGAAATCAAGAAAAAAGTTACTTCTTGTCTATGATTCCTAGTTCCATAGATAGGTAGGTATGTTTCCTGTCACGCCATTCTGTTTAGAGCTTTCCACATGTACACAACTCCCAGGGCTACGCATGTAAGGCTTATAATATACTTATAGCCTTATGTGCTTGGGTTGGGTGGGTATATATCTTCGAAATGAAATGTTTCATATAATAATGATCGAACTTCACTTAAGGTAAGTTCGTTTGATCACTTATTATACTACACATTTCATTTCTCGATATATATTTTACCATGTAGATGTTCAGAGCGTATGGGAGTTGTGTAATGTGTTAAACACTAGAATAATAGTATGGTATTAGTCTTGTTATAATATAATTATACTTCCGGTTTATTTTACCTGTTGGTTTAAGTAAAATAACAAGCATTACTAAATTATGATACCTTCTTGCATGTTTAAGCTTATATCAGTTATGTAACCGATATTTAAGTATCTACTTACAATTATAATATAATATTTGTATTTTATAACTGTTATTTTTAAATTTTCTCAAATCAAAATTATTCAACTAAATAACTATGCTCATACCCTTAATACTTATCGCGCCAAGAACCCATCATATAACTGAAATAATTAATTTCAAAATATTTATCCTACTTTTATGTAAAAGAGAAACGATAATTGTGTCTTATGGAAGTCACATCACTTATTAAGACTTATATATTATGAAGGATAAATAATATGATCTTAAACCAAATACAGACTATATTTTATTAATATAATGTAACTAAAATTGTTAGGGTAAGACGTATGCCTAATAAAGAATTTGGTGAAAGATTGTGACAACCGTGTTTTACAAGCATCCATTGACTCTGTATTTTGTTTTGATCTGGAACAGCTTTAAAGTTCCATAAAGTAAGTACTTCTTAAAACAGCGACTTAGTTATCTTTATCTGTATTTATGGTTTTAACCAGAATTTATGTCTAAAGTAAATTTATTCAGTTTTATTTAATTATGTGTAGGACATAATTCAGGTTCACTAAGTATGTTTTTGTTTTGGATAATAAATTTTGATTAATGGTGAGTTAAGTTAAATTATTGTTATTGAGACTAAACACTACTGTGTTATTATATATATGATGATATACTTATCAACAAGATATTATCAAGATGAATTATATTTTTAATACCTTTTCTTATGTATATTGCTGCTAATATAATTTTTTATATATTTTGGTAAAATGTATAGATACAGAAATCCCCCTAATGATTCAAATTCATTATTGACTACACTATCGTCAGCTTAGATATTTTCTATTATCTAGATTCTAGATGAATAAGTACAAGATAACTTAAATTTGAAAAATTATCTTGATTAATCATTGCCACCCTATTCTATGTTGTGCTTAGTGCTATATTGAAAAAAGGTTACAAATATAAAAAATATTTGAGTAAATTCAAAGTATACCTTTGTTACCGTTTTAGGATTACCAAAATTCACGATACAAACTGATAAGAAATAGGTTCACAAAAATGTTATATCTCCTAATTCAAGATATTTTATAATTTCAGACTCAATGTTTTGCGTCTCATGCTTTGATTTATTGGTTATGCTTTGCTTGTGGAGCAAGCTTGAAATAGTGAAGAGTAAAATTCAAACAGATATTGTAAATTTGAAACGAATTATGCCAGATTTTAAGGAGAATATGAAGTTTTAATAAATTAATAAATTGTATTATATGATAGATTTTTCCAAATTCAAATTATGATATTTTTATAGTAAGGGTGTAGTGTGATATTTTTATATTGATAAAAAAAATATATATATATATAAATTCAAAGGCATTAGTTGGTATAAGAAATAGAGCTCTATTAAAAAAAACGGGTAGGTATAAACCCTGCCTCAGTTGTTGATTATCATTTATTTATTTATTTCTGTTTTAATACTGTCTGTCACACTAAGTAATTTTGAAACTTGTTTATTGATGCACCTTGAAGGATTAATATTGAGTTATTTAAAATAAGTTTTGCTAGATTTCCATTTTATATTGGGTACTTAATTGTGTTTTTCCTTTAAAGTTACACTGTGTTTCTCTTATATCGGATATAATCAACTTCTGTTAATATTTCTTTGTCCTGTTCTTGTTCATATTCCTCTCCAGGTCTTTTTTGGGAATAAGTCTGTCATTTTATTTTTAAATTTTTATCGATTTTTGGGTCATAGAGATTAAGCGTTCATATATGTATAATATTACATGAACTACTCTTGTATTGCACCCCTCCTCTTTCTTTTTGTGGACTCATCTAGAAGGAGTAATGTGTGTTGTACAGACACAAGTACCTTCTTGTATATATCGTATACAATCAATGATTGTATAAAATATACCTACTGGTGCTTCACATAGTAGGTACACTAATTGTAATAAGCAACATATCAATGAAAATATCACCCATGGATAATGTAAATTGTGCATTGCTATGTTATTTTTGTTATAGCTTGTGCGTATCCAGATTGAATAAAGTATACCATTGTATCTAGTTCCCAATTATTGTATTCAGTAACACGACAATATGTCTCACATATTACCCATGTAAAATGCACCTAATGTAATTTTAGGGTCTTGTTCTTCATTTTGTTGTGGCCAAACAAGTACATCTCGTTCTCGCTTGCATTCAGCAACACGTCAATATGTCCGTGTATGCTGTAATCACGCCAATATGTCACGCATATCACTCGTGTAAAATGCACCTAATGTATTTTTAGGTTAATCTTATTATGGCAAAACATGTACATCTCATTGTCACTTGCATTCAGCAACACGTCAATATGTCTCGCATATCACCCATGTCAGCTGTTATCACGTCAATATATCACGTATATCACCCGTGTACAATGCACCTAATGTATTTTAGGTTAATCTTGTTGTGGCAAAACAAAAGCATCTAGTTCCCACTCGTGTTCAATAAGACCTCATATTATCATCTGTATTATTGTCCATGTTTAAATTTTTTATTTCTTATTCTCTTTTTTAATATTATTCTTATATTTGTGTCTTACTGTTAACAGATTTTTTTTTGCAAAAAACTTTCTACTGGTTTATCTGGTCAATCCTTAATTCATATCTTGATACAAATTTATCATTCATCAGATACAAATTGTTGCTTTAAACTGTTACTTGATAATTAAGCTATCATGGTATCTAAAGAGATACTTGGCTTTGCTTGTTCAACGTTGTTTGCCAATGGCCAATAAAATGTACAATGAAAATATATTATCATGTTCCAAATACCATACTTGTGCTGTGAACATTTAGCAAGGTCTATGTGTGACCATAATTTGATTTTTATAAACTGAAATATTCTGTATATAATATAATATAAATTGAGTATATTTTCCAAAAAAAAATATAAATAGCAATAGACTGTTTTTCACACTTTTCTCATACACATGTATACATTGTTGTAGTGGGATCCGTCCCACTCCGGGATCCGTCCCACTCCGGGATCCGTCCCTTAATCCGTTATGAGAGTAAAGGAAGAGAGAGTCTCTTGTGTACTGCGCACACACTTGGACACTATAAAATTACTCCTGCGTAACTGGCCTGGTTTCAATGAAATCAGCCACCGTCACCGAAATCGGTGCGGGGAGTTATTATTGTTGTAGTGTGTAAGCCCTCAACTTACCACCCAATACATTTTTGGTTGAAGTTTTATTGCTTATATTTTATTTCATTAAATTTATTATATTTCTATTTCTTTATTATTATATTTGTATAATAATGTTTGTATTGTAGTTTATTTATAGCCAGAATAGTTTACAAACAGATCCGTTTCAGTTCAGTTTTTTAAATTAAAATTCCTGTTGTTTCTATATACCAATGACTTTTTAAGTATTACACACAATCTAAGATGCTTTGTATAAATTTCAAGATTAAAATTATTATTAGATTCTGAAACTTTTTCAAAGGTTTCTACCCATTTTGATCCATGAGTATATTAATTTCTATTATCCATGAGAAGCAATGTTATGCAATAAGCAAATAACTCTTATATGAACTGCTGGGTAAGCCAATACCTAACAGCTGAGTTAAGCCCCAAATATCATGACTTTGATTTTTGGATTATTTACCTACTAACTTTTACAATGAGTATCTTCATTTAAATAGAACCAGTATTATAAATGAAACCTAAAAACCCTTACAACTTTCCAGAGTACTCTTTAAATTAGTATTACTAACAAACTTCAAGGATTCTAAAAATAATCCTAACACCAGGTAGGTATACACTATGCCAATGTATTATAATGACAACTTTCCAGTTATATATTCTTATTTCTTCTTAGGAAGAATAAACTAAGCAAATTTATAATATTAGATCATGTTAAAAAACAACTCGTGTATTTGCAATATAAACTAATCTTGTACTAAGGACAGTTCCAGCGTTAAATTTTGCCTGAGATACAGGATTACCTAGTTCAGACACTACTTTAGATTTTCTGTAGCAACAGATGCAAATCGCATACTGTTTCATGTGTATATGTGGTTCTATGCAAAAAATGAATAATAAATTATTATATTATACAGAGAGAGAGAGCGGATTCCCGACAAATACGTTCTTTGTATAATGTTCCTTTATGAGACTAAACTGACAGAAATTGCGTTTGATTTTTGGAACTAATGTTAATTGTAGAAAATATATTATAATCTTGGCATACCTGGATTATTTATTAGACATTGTGATTGTAATGGAGCAATTTTAACGCCGGCATTTTTTCTTTGACTTACGTATTTTCGTCCTAAATTTTGCAATTTCTTCCTCTATTGTTAGTTTTTGTCTCAGCATTTCTCAAATGAGTTGAAATCACATTTCGTATCATATTTCAACTTATAGATCAATTATTTTCAACTTTTTGGAACAAAAATATGCGTCATTCGCCACGCAAACATAAATAATGGCGTGACAGGAAACATACCTACCTATCTATGGAACTAGGAATCATAGACAAGAAGTAACTTTTTTCTTGATTTCTAGCTATGAAATATGCGTGGATTGCCTCGTAAGTATGGATATACTACATGGTAAAATATATATCGAGAAATGAAATGTGTAGTATAATGTTATTTATATGAGCATAAAAGTTCACGATGTTTTCCCCCGCAATTTTGTATTCCATATTTTTATACCTTTTTGTTATTATGCTTATTGTATAGGTTTGTAGATTATAAAAATAATATTATCATCTCTAGTTCATATTAAAGTAGCATTATAGTGCTATCTACAAATTACAAATAACACTAAGTATGTCGAAATTTGTGAAACAAGGGCTTGTAGAATAGTGTTTGACGTTTTATTTACAATAATTTTTACCCAACTACATCGGGGCCAAATGGAAGGGTAATGATTTTGGCAGTCTTCGTATGTATGTATGTTTGTTTCATCGTAGCGCCTAAAGTACTGATCCGAATTTAATTATTGAGGTGTCAGTAGATTCATAATATGGGTTTTAATAATTTACGTAGCCGGAAAACCCCTAAATATATAAAAAGCAAACCTGATGAACTGACTCATCTATCAACACACAACCGAAATTACTGAAAGGATTTCGCTGAAATTTGGCATACAGATAGTTGTAATGACGTAGGCATTCTCTAAGAAAGGATTTTTGAAAATTCGCCCCCTCATATGGTGAAAAAGGGGATAAATTTTTATTTGGAAACCGAACTCCACACGGACGAAGTCGCGGGTAAAAGCGAGTTTTTTTTTATAAAAAATATAGTTATTAAATGGTGGGTTACATATAATTTAAGCATCATGTATCACACGAGAAGTGTGTGCACATCATTTGATGATCTGATACTGAAACGCTCATTAAATTAGGTCGCACTCAAGTCATTCTGTCCTGGTCATTCTGTCAAGCAGTGACTCTTTTGTGGGTTCCAAATTATAATTAGCTAGTATTAGACTGTTAGAAACTAATATATAGAGCTGTTATTGTGTTTTTATGCGAGGTTTACATGTGTGATTCCACACGGCGAAAGCCAACCGAAAATCAACCGTGTAAATGGAAATTCGGTTAGGTCATAAGTGACTAAATTGCTATTGAGACGGTCAATACTGGTCATGCGGCTTAACTGACCCGTGCAAATCCTGCAACGTCTTGGCAATATTTTACATGAAAATATTTTTTTCGGCATAAATATTAATGTACATTACAAATTAGCTGTAGATCTAAGATACCAGTAGGTGTATATAGTATTGTATAGTATAAAATGTATAAAAATATAAATCCGTTGTTTGATACACGTAACACAAGTTCAATTCAGGGATCAGATTGACGTGGTATATACTATTTAATTATGTTTAATTGTTTTGTATCTTTTTTTATGTATGTCTGAATAAATTGAAAATTGGACTCTGTCCCATCCGCGTCTCGAGGTTATCCTCTTATCACTGCGACGCGACTTTGCCACAATGGCGCGGCGGCGCAGCAGACAAAACTAGTAAGATAGTACAGTGACCGACATTTATCATATTATATTTCCACAAAATTTCGAACTAGTACAGATATTAAACAAGTAAACATAGCCTATGTAATGACATATCTATGCAATGAATTTTCAACGCAAATAGCAAAAGGATTTGAGAAGTCGAATACCTTTGAACTTGACTATCTAGTCAGTAGTCAATAATCTTCTCATTTTTTTCATTTACTATTTTTCTCTCTTTTTGTTTGTTCGTTGTTTTAAGATTTAACAAAAAATAACAGGTCTTTACCTATGAAATTGCCGTTCTGCAGTACTGGCCATTTCAAATCAAAATAACTTTTGTTTGGCTAAGAATTCTAATTACAAATTAATTTTATTTTAAAAACATGGAATTCTTTTTCCAAAAGTAGTCATTTGTTTATTGATTAAGTAGTTTACATTTTCATCGCATTTCAATCTTTTTCGTCATCATGGATGTATTAAAAATTCAATTATGGAATATGACTACCATCGTGGCAGCAACGCGGCACAAGCGGCACGCAACATCAACGACGTTTGCGGCGCTAACACTACAAACCAACGCACCACCTGTTATTGGTTTGCTTGCTTCCGTTCTGGAAATTTCGACCTGAAAATTGAACCTCGCGGTCGTCCGAAGACTTTGGTCGACAATGACAAATTAAAGGTGATTGTGAAAGCTGGTGATACACAATCTACGGCTGAATTAGCAGCAGCTTTCAACGTTAGCGTCAAAATAATATTGGTCCATTTGCGTCAAATTGGCAAGGTAAAAAAGCTCGACAAATGGGTCCCCCACCAACTCAATGATCGCCAGCGCGAAGTACGCGTCAAGACGTGCCTTGCACTACTTAACAATAAATGAAGGAGTTTTGAACCCCATTGTTGCGATGAAAAATGGATTCTGTTTGATAACCGCAAGCACTCAGCAAATTGGTTGGGTCCTGGTTCAGCACCTAAACAATGCTCTAAACGACAACTTACCCCTAGAAAAGTGATGGCCACTGTTTGGTGGTCTAGCGCCGGCGTGATTCATCACAGCTTCTAACCAAATGGGGTGAGCATTACTGCAGATGTATACTGTATAATAACTGAACACAATGATGGAGAAGCAGGTACATCTCCAACCAGCATTGGTCAATCGCTCGTCTCCGCTGCTCCTGCACGACAACGCTCGACCTTACACTGCACAGCAGACGGTCTCCAAGTTGCAAGAACTGGGGTTGGAAGCTCTCCGTCATCCGCCCTACTCACCAGACCTTGCGCCTACAGACTACTACTTTTTCCTGAATTTGGATAACTTCTTGGCGGGAAAAAATTCAATACCCGAGAGGCAGTACAAAATGCCTTGGAAGAATTTGTTGCCTCCCGTCCAGCTGATTTCTTTAAGAAGGGCATCAATAAACTGCCACTGCGTTGGCAAAGATGCATTGGGTGACTACTTCGATTAATACAAATAAAAAAAACATGAAAAAAATTCGTTTCATTTTTTTCATACAAAACGGCAATTTCATAGGTAAATACCTAATATTTATTTTTGTTATTATATTCTAAGATCGGAATACAAAAATAACAATATTGTCCAAAATACTACACTAACAGAGAAGTAATTTTTTACAACATGACACTTCTTATTGCTAAACAAAAAACAATATTGTAACCAAACAATATGAACTTTTTGAGTTAAAATATCAAATCACAATAAGGAAGAAAAAAAAGCTTAAAAATTTCGTGACTTTTATAAACATAGAAACTACAGGAAAAGCGACTTGGCATGCCATTTCATGTTGACGGCGCGGACGTTACTTGTAAATACTTATAATTAACGGTTTTTTCCCCACGACCTATATTATAATTTGTTATAATAATTACGTATTTCGTAACAGAAACGTGTTAAATACATATTCCAATCTTTAGCCGACCCTTGTAACCTGTGACACATTTATCTGCAGTTCTCATATTTTGTAACTGGTTCGAACCGACTTGCATTAGTGTTATGTACACAAGTTTACTTATCATTAAATAATTATATTATGTCTTCTAGAATCATTTGTAAGGCCAAAACAAATATTGGCATTGAAAATGACAAAATATGTTTGTTGAGCCCACGGAGACAGAATAAAAGTTTAATATTAATTGGTTAATTGAAAAATATTTTGAGTATATGATGAAAAATATCATGATCTACTTACTGCTTACATGAAGGCAGGAAAAAAATTTAATTTCGAAAAAAAAAATTAAAATTACAGTTCGATCTTTACGGCGCTCTTAAGTTCTTTGACCTCGCACATATTATTGTATTGATGTTATTTAAGCGAAGTCGTTGCTTCACCTTTAAATCAGCTGTTTCTGTGATTATAATGACCTCAACGCCAGCGTAATGTAATTCTTTTCAGTACCTATATTAATATATATTTAACAATTATTAATTATTTTTATGCCTAAATACTTTTACAAAAGCAGTCGTTTATATTTTCAAAATATCCGTAATTGATTTTGAACAACCTTATATTTTGTTACATAATATATTATTACTTATTTCAACAAAAATTATAAAATACCTTACTGCACTATTCAATCTATTCAATTTATAGCTTACTAGCTATTTCCCGCAGCTCAACCCGCATAAATACAGTCTCCCAAAGGAACACTGTACTGTTTCGGGATAAAAAGTAACTTATATTTTAATACAGAGCCTAAACTACTACCATACCAAATTTCATCGAAATCCGTACAATACTTTTTACGTAAAAGTGTAACAAACATCCATCCATCCTGACAAACTAGCTGTTGCCCACGGTTCCGCCAACGTAAATATAGTATCATTCGGAAACACTGTACTTTTTCGGGATAAAAAGTAGCCTATGTTTTAATAAAGAGTCCAAACTACTGCCATACCCAATTTCATTAAAATCCGTTTAGTACTTTTTGCGTGAAAGAGGAACAAATATCCATCCCTCCTCACAAGCTTCCTCATTTATAATATTAGTAGGATAGTAAGACTTTCACATTTATAATATTAGTAGGATTATAGAATATCCATTTCGTCTTTGAGAATCAATAACAAAGGAGTTCACGCTGTAGCTATGCCAATATGTGCCAAAGTGATCATTCGTTACGCGCTGGTATGTTTCAATCTCCGTCGCACTGTGGTCAAGGCAGAATTAGTCCAGGATAATTCAACGCAAGTCACACATGAGGTTTATACAGCCAATAACTAGCGTGTACACTATACATTTGTGCAAGACAAATCAACGGTTTGATTTTGCTATATTTGGATAAGAATACCTAAATGCTTTGGTTCACCAGAGGAAACCCTAGGGCCACGAAATGTATGGAAAAACATAAAAACGTAGTCCCCTGTTTCCTCCCTGGATGATGCTGGTTGAGTAACATTTTTTTTTAATTAGCATAAAAAAATTAGCATGTCCCTGTGATTTCCTTTTTTTAATAAATTATTTAGTTAAAAAGATATGGACGTTCAAACACTTAAAAAAGTCAGATTTTCCGCTGTGTTCAAACATCCAGAAAACAAAATTTACTAAATAAAAAAAAAATTAAAACATAGGAACACAGTTCAAGCTTTTTTTTATTATTTTTAATGAAAAAAGTACTTAAATCGGTTAAGTTTTGAAGAAGAAATCAGGGGACTACGAATCGATGATTTTAATGGGTATTTTTCATTTCTCTAAGCCTTGGTGTTATAGCATTAGATTGACTTGCAACCATAGATGTATAATATTATATAACTTGCAACCTATTATTATTATTATTATAAAGAGCATCACAGACACTATCACAGACGGCTAAGATACTTTATAAATATATTTTCATATTACGTAGTATAATATAAATATAATTTTCCAGGTGTCCTAAGATATAATATTAAAGTATCTTCTGTAACGCCCTTAATGGTTTTGTAGCTAGTCAACTTGAATTTACAACTAATTATAATTTACATTTCACTTACAAACCTAAGATTAATTCCAAATAATAGAAAAGTTTGGAGCGGAAATTAAAGCGACATTGTTACTTCTCAATATTTCGCAAAAACCCACACTGAAAAAGGGTTGCAAATATGGAAAATACAAGACATTTATGGCTATTTATTTTGCCTTAAATAAATGTCGTGTATTGAACAACGGATATTGAACGGGAAATTACTGCTGCAATTCGCATGAAGATTTCCATATAATACACAATGGAAATGATTATTTAAAAGGTATTATTGTGTTTTATGAATATTAAACGAAACGGAAGAAGGCTGTATTCAGTTGAGACTAGAATCATCTCTTTGAAGTGCTGTTTTATTTAAACATGTTAAAAGATGTGTTCGATATATACTGTTAATTGCTTTTTTTGGAAAGCTATAATATTTTATTATAAGAAAAATATTTAAGTACTGTAGAAAATAATTACCATTCATGAATAAATTAGAAAGATACGACTGTTGGTAAGGGGGCGGAATGTAGCGCACATTTCATTAAAAAAAGAAAATTCAAGCATTTTCTTTGTGCTGTAGGTATACAAACTTGGATACTGCAAATTATGTAACTAATTTAATTATAGAAATTTGCTAGAAGACTAAATGACCGAATACTGAAACCATAGTTTAATTATGTGACGCTCAAGTCACGTGCTGTCCTTAATATTTCGGATAGCAGAGAAAGCTACAGCCTATAAATAGCAGGACTTAATTTTGATCAACACTTTAGTATTCGGCACTTATATTTTAAAGTATATTTCTGTCAGAAATTGAAAAGAAACCATATGAGATATTTTCAACTTTATTGTATTTATTCACATAATTTCTAATAATACTTTTAATCACATAAATATTTTACGGTAATATCAACATTATGTAGTTTACATACTCTTAAATACAGATTACATTGTATATTGAAAAGAAAACAAACAAGATTATTCTGGAACGCTACAAAATCACAGATTATTTCTTATATCGTACCTACTAAGGTAATCTATAAAAACTTTACCTGTAGGTATATACAAATGCTTTAATTATAACATAATAATTATTATTCTTAATTAAAAGAAAATCTTAAAACTCTTACTAGCTAATGCGACCAGCGCAATATATAATATTGATACTTTAATATAGATGAACAATCTAACTGTTACAGTAAATTTAATTCTTAAACTTAAAATTAATAATTACTATCATTTTAATCTAAAAACCAAGAAATCAAAATTGAATGTATCCATTACATTGTAGTTAGCTTATTATAATTTTACATCTTTTAGTAGTGATAGTATCAATTGATTCCTTAGTTTTCTTTTTCTTAGCTTGCCTACACCTGAATAAATATTGCATAGCAAGTACATTTTGGATTATAAACCATCTTATTATTGTGCGTACCTTTTACCAAAAAAAAAAGTATCTTTTTACAGACAATTACGAACTAATAGGACGAAATTACAAATACGACTATATTATACCATAGCTATTTTATGGATTACATGATCATCTTCTCTGCATACCCGAAGACTCTCAGCCTGCTGATGCCACCATCTGGGGCGATCGTCACTCGCATGTGAGACACCACGTCCGAGTTACACTCGTAGATATGCTCTCTGTTAGGTCCGAGCTGTAACAAACATTGATTATTATCAATAATATGTTCAGTACAGTATTATATTAATACTAATGTCTAGGTAGACTAGTCATTTGGTTCTACCAAGTTTTCCAGTGGAAAGTTTCGCGGGAGTTTTGATTGTAATTTTACAGATTTTTATGTGCCTTTTCGAATTTAAAAACACCCTTTTTCTCGACCAAAACTGTAGTCATTTGGCTACAGTTATACGAAGATAGTAATAAAGAGATTTTTTTTTTGTTTCAACAATAGAAAATTAAACATTTAAAAAAATAAGTAAAAATAGGCTAAAGGGGTGAATGAAGCTACCAAAATAACTAGTAATATATTTCTTTCTATTCTTAGACAACATTTTTCGCTGGAAAAAAATATGAATTCCATAAAACTAAGACTTCAAAACTTTATAAACATTTTCAATAGCACATTCAAATCAAACAAGTTTTTTTTTCAAGTTTATCGAAGAAAAAGAGTAAAAGTAAAATTTTATGAAAGTTAAACCAAGGATACACGTGTAGTTTCACAAAAATATGACCTCGAACCTTCTATGAAAGCCATCGTTTATATTAATCAAGGCAGCTTACGATCAAGATATATCTTGGCGTATATTTATGGAGGTCTACATATTAAATCACGATGACTTAGATGTATGATTCAAAATATAATGTATGATCAATGCCCTTTAATATCACGTAATAATTCAATTACGATGAAGGTATAAAGGGACCACAGAACGTAATTTTATACATAGTTGAGATTTTTATTTCGCTACAAAACTTTCAGAAAGCTACAAATAAGTAACCTAATGAAAGTTTTATGATCACGTAATATAAATTTCATGATTGCATCCTGAATCCAAATTATTAGTTTAGTACAAACATAACATCAAATGGGACGCATATTATAATTATATGTCATCGTAAAATTGTAAAAACCGTTAGATTGTAAAATAACTAACGAGATTGTAAAAATATGTCAAAAGATTCATTACTATATATTTATTAATGAAAAATAATATGTTAAATTATAGGCAGCATATTCGCGTCCGAAGTCTATTTATATTTTACAATTTCACTCGTTATATTATAATCTAACGGTTTTTACAATTTTACGGTGACATATATGGGTTAGGCCCCGTAAATATGCACTTTTCGAAAAAAGCGTGTGACTCCTTAGTTCATCCTTCACTCCTTGCTTACCAAAAATATTTTTATGCATTTTTATGTTAAAAATTACATGTGCAGTGTTTTTACGAGCTTATTTACAGTAGTAATGATGTCTCAGATTAATCTAAGGCTCACCATTAGACTTTATAATTCCTCTTTTTTTTCTGGTCTATGAAAATTTTACTGACCCCACGCCATTTTTTAAACTCTTAATCGTTATAAATGTATTTTTTGTTACCTACCTGTGTAAAAAGTTCTTGCAATATTTAAACCCTTACTTTTTTGATATCATAGTGCTTTTTATGTAGTTATAAATAATTATCTTATCATATTTTATTCATAAAATATACGTGACTCCACTTTTTTTCCAGTGTGTTGCCTTGGCGTGTGTTACTCGTTTTTATATTATTTTCTTTTTGTTATGGCTACCCTAATACATTTAATTTATATGGCAACATTTCTTCATAACATTTCATTTGACAGCTTTGTCAAGTAGCCATCTTTGGAGGATTACGGTGACGTCGATCTCTGTTGCGGAAAATTCAGATACTGTTTTATTGGAGAAAAAAGCGATCATTCTATTAAAATAAGTAAACAAAAACATTACCTAAGAGTCTCCCAATATAGAAACTGTTCGTAGTTCATGAATTGTTGTGTGAATCACGTAGAAAAAATAAATTCAAGAGTGAAAAATGAAGTTGAGGTTAGAATTGCCACGCGATTCATTCCAGTGTGTTACTGTGTGATACCGTGTGTTACCGTGTGTTACATAAAGCTTTATACACATCAGTGGCGAGGGGTTCCTATAACTCCATTCCTATCGGCTTCCCTTACCGCTTACCTTTTGACGACCCTCATCCAAATCCCTACCTATTATACAGGCTCCGGCTTCCCTATGATGGAGAATCAGCCTTCGGCTTCCCTATGAAGGAGAACCAGCCTTCGCCACTGATACACATACTACGAGAAAGCTGTTTTGGATAAATATTCGCAATGATTTACAGCACATAGGGCTATAAAGATTTTTGTATGGAGCCTGGCCTACCTAAGTAGGTAGGCCACGCGATTTGAATAAAAAAACAATATCGAACAAGTGTTCGATATTGTTTTTTTTTTCAAATCGCGTTCACGAATATTTTTTTCAAAAATGGATAGCTCACATCAACACAAACAAGAAATAATCTTAGACAAAAACGCGTTAATCTTCTTTTTTTTTTTTTTTTTTTTTTTTTTTTTTTTTTTTTTTTTTTTATTTATAAGGTTCACAAACTGGCTGTATCACAATACAAGATAATAAAAATATGCAATATAATTACTCGATATTTATCGAAGTGTACAACCTTCTAGAGTGAAGTTAGTTTAGCCTGCCAAATGTTAGGCAGACACAAACCAATGTACTATTAAACGATGAGAAAATGAACCTAGTGGACACCACTGTATTTCTAGGAATAACACTAGATTGTAAATTACAGTGGGGTCCCCATATTGCAAATCTGGCTGATAGGCTTAGTTCTGCAGCATATGCAGTGAAAAAAATTAGAGAAATTTCCGATGAGGACACAGCGCGACTAGTTTATTTAAGTTATTTTCATAGTGTAATGTCATATGGCATTCTTCTATGGGGAAACGCTGCGGACATTAACACAATATTTGTGCTGCAGAAGCGAGCTATACGTTCTATTTATAAGATGTCGTATTTTGAATCTCTAAGAGATAAGTTTAAAGAAATAGGTATTCTGACCGTCGCTTCTCAATACATTTTGGACAATGTGTTGTATGTCAGAAAGAATTTAAATAACTTTAAAAAGAAAAGCGACAACCATTGTAGGAATACTAGAAATAAGAACAAGTTAGAAATACCGGTGATCAGACTAAGCAAAGTAAGTAAATCGTTTAAAGGTTCATGTATACGCCTTTACAATAGAATCCCAGAAAACGTTCAAAATCTTACCATTAATAAATTTAAAAAAGCTGTTAAAGAACGTTTGTGTGCTAAAGCTTATTATAAAGTCAGTGATTTCATTAACGATTGCACACCTTGGGAATAAGATGGCCCCCTGCAAGGCTGCTTTTATTTACTTAAGTATGCTCTATGTACTTATGACTAATGTTATATAGATTAAGTTACAACATTGTAAAAATATTTTTTTTGAAAAGAACAATTTTCCCATCTTTTTGCTAAAAGGTGGCCCCGTGCGAGTTTCTTACGCCGGTTCTTCTCGCCGGGCTAGTTTCCGAACCGGTGGTAGGCATCATGTAGGACAATTCTATAAGTGTTATTTCATAACCTATATGGAAATAAAAATTTTGAGTTTGAGTTTGAGTTTGAGTTTTGAACACAACATGCACTGAAGGTGTTACGCTTATAAATAACTAAAAAATATATTTAAAATAAAAGAATATTGGTTTTAGAATCTACAATTTTGAACATAAATGGTGTTTAATCGATTTGAACGATGCATTGAATATGTCGAGTTTTTGACAGACACTATTGTAAGTTGAGCAAAGGCGGTAAAGTGGCGAGTGTTGACCATAGTTAGTTCGATGCAAAGGTAGGTGTAATGTTTTTATGTTATTAAGTCGGCTTCCTGTTCGCGGTACGCGGAGCTGTATTTTTTCTAGTAGTTCGGTGCTATCGATCTTGCCAGTGAGAATTTTCTGTAGAAAGACAATATCGGCTATTTTGCGTCTATCAGCGAGCGAAGTAACCTTGTATTGATCAAGTCGAGAGTCATACGAACTAAGACTGCGACAGAGATTATTAGCGTATGTGAGGTGATAAAGGAATGTTTTTTGAAGCCTTTCTATTCTATTAATGTGATTGGCGTAGAAAGGATTCCAGACCGGACTGCAGTATTCCAACAAGCTGCGGACATAGCAGTTGAATAGGATAATGGGAATTTCAGGGTCTCCAAATGTCTTAGTTTGTCTGATGACGAAACCGGCCAGCCTACTTAGAAAAAAGCTTATTATCTTCTATCTTATCTTAGAAAAAAGCTGCTAAAGTTTTAATATTAGTAATAAATGATTTAAAATATTGCAATAATAAGACTTTGGTTGCTTATATATCTTCGGAATGTGACACTTTGCGAGTTTTTTTCTTTTTTCTTTATTTGTATTGAAGTTAGCTATCGGTTTTTGAAAGAATTATCTGTGAACGCGATTTGAAAAAAAAAAATAGCGGACAATTCAATGCACTGTCTTCGCTGCGTTGTAATCCGCTGCTCTTCACTCACTGCACTTCACTGTCTCCGCTGCGTCGTCATCCGCTGCTCCTCACTCGCTGCATTGTCTCCGCTGCGTCGTCATCCGCTGGTCTTCACGCGCTCCACTCCACTGTCTTCGCTGCGTCGTCATCCGCTGCTCTTAACTCGCTCTACTCCACTGTAGCCGCTGCGTCGTCATCCGCTGCTCTTCACTCGCTGCACTCCACTGTCTCCGCTGCATCGTCATCCGCTGTTATTGACTTGCTGCACTCCACTGTCTCCGCTGCCTCGTCATCCGCTGGTCTTTACTCGCTCCACTCCACTGTCTCCGCTGCGTCGTCACCCGCTGGTCTTCACTCGCTGCACTCCACTGTCTTCGCTGCGTCGTCATCCGCTGGTCTTCACTCGCTCCACTACACTATCTCCGCTGCGTCGTCATCCGCTGCTCTTAACTCGCTCTACTCCACTGTAGCCGCTGCGTCCGCTGCTCTTCACTCACTTCACTTCAAAAAAGTCAAAGCCTATTAAGTATATCTTATCATGCCTTACCATTATATTTTTCAGGTTATAAGTAGACACTTTGAAAATAGTTATTCTAGTAGAATGGCATTTTACATATTGTAAACTAAGCCTTACACAGTTCCGTTGTGTTACCATACTGTGTGTGTTACTGTTGTATTACTTTTCCAGTGTGTTATTGTGCAAAGTTACGGGGCCTAACCCATATATTGAACGCAGATAAAAGTTGTATCTTGATTTTAAGTTTAGTAAATTTACGTAGAACAAACTTAGATAGTTACAATAATTCTTAAATCTGGTTATTATAAATAATTATATTATATTATTTTGCTCATAATTACCTTGGATGTTTTCAAAATGTTGTACCACTCCGCTTTTTTCGTGTCGAATCGTTTCTTGTCGCTGAAGCATCCTTCAATTTTGATAGAGTCTGGATAGTTTCCTTTGAAATGTGTTGTGTCGACCACGATCTTCGTGACCCTCCCACAGAAACCTAATTCAAACACTGCCCATTCATCACCTGTAACAAAATACTTATTTAATTCTTGACAACTTTACACAGTAGATACTTGACAATTGTATGTCGATTAAAGAGTTACATACAAACATACATACATACATATAATCACGCCTTTTTCCCATAGGGGTAGGCAGAGACTGCCTCTTTCCCGTAGGGGTAGGCAGAGACCACTTCTTTCCACTTGCTACGATCCTTACATACTTGTTTCGCTTCGTCCACTTTCATTCTTACCATCCATTTCTCTTCTTACATTCAACGTAGCGAAGCGGCTCTCCATGGGCCACTTTTCGCCTCCGCGAGAAACGAGACGTGATGGGTGGCGAACCACATCGCCGCCATTTTGGATAATTATTATTTTTATGATTATCCATTGCGTTTCCACGGATTGGTGGAGAGGGTAGGAATAGGGAAAGGGAAGGATAGGTGGTGTGGAAAGGAAGATTGGTAAGTTAGAGTGGGAAATAGGAAATGTAGGATATTACCGCCCAGGAGGGCAAGGGATAGGACAGTAATAGCCAGGGAAACCGGTGTCGCATACCCGTATACTATACCACAACTACCGGACAGGTAAGTTGGGATGAGTATCCCATGACAAATTAAAGAGTTAATTCACACCAGAACGAAACGGTACGCGACATGGGGTTGCAATTTTAAGATAGCTGTTTATATTTAAACTTTATTCATTACACAAGACGATGCATATTTAATGTGTAAGAGTTGGAATATCAAGTTGCACCGCGCTTCACAGTGCACGTGCAGTGTAAGACTGATGTTGAATGAAACGTGTTTCTCTTTGTATAGTTAATGTAGTGTATGCTGGTATGCCAAGAGAAATTGTCTCATGCACTTACGTCACGGATGACTTTGACAGATAGAATTGTCAGTTAGTCATGATACAACCATTGGACTGGACGTACGCGTGGCGGGTGCTGCTGAGCCAATTTAGAGATATATCGTACGATTGGCCATATCGTACATCTGGCGACGAGGTCAAAAAGGTCAGTGGATAAAAATTACAGAAATATACAAAAGATTATCGTATCTTACAAATACGCTTTGAAAATAACAAAGGAGGGAGGTAATAGAGGAATCAGTCAGTTGTAGCCTATAGGTGCAGTCAATCTTGTAGATTGTTTAAAATATAGAATATCGTATTGCCCATGCAGGCATATAGCAACCTCCGTGGTCTAGTGTTTGGAGGTAGGCTCTCGACCCGAAGGTCGTGGGTTCGATTCCCGCATTGGAGCGACAAAGAATGTTGTTTCCAAGTATGGTTATGACAGTGCGGGCTGATCGCCTGATTGTCTGACGGGAAGGATGATCCATGCGTCGGATGCGCCTGATCTGTGTGCTCTTGTATACCGCACACACACTTGGGCACTGTAAAATTGCCTGCGTAACTGGTTTGGTTTCGGTGGGGCCGGTCATCGTCACCGAGATCGATGTGGAAGTTATATCTTATAATATATAGCTAAATGTGCCAAGCAGGTGTCGCGTCAGTTATTGTTTATAATCACCTAATGTACACAGCCTCTTTGCTTATTCTTGTTACATTTTCTATGCGCGGGTCAAATGACAATGGTCAATTGTTTTGGTATGCTGCTAGTATACTAAAAAATTCCATGGCAATAATTTTATTACTAAACAATCCTAATTTTATAAATTTATTATTATTTACAATGAAAACAAGTTGTTGATTATGTCAAGAGTTATATTTATAATAATTATTTTACGTTATTATGGTTTATTAAAAGTCAACGACATTAAATAGTGGTAAATAAGCAGGACTCCAATCCAAAGGCTACTATGATTATTATGTTTAAAATAAAACCATTATAATATATTATAATATGCTGGTTACATAAGTTATATTACAACTAGAATCTAAATATCACTAGGCATAACTAATCACAGTTTAAGTGCTAGTGAAACTTCCATAATTACTGTAAGTTTTGATACCATGTTTTATATTGACACATGTAGGTAATTGGAAGTGAGGCATTTTGTACTTGATGCATTTTTAATTAATGAGTATGGGCTACTTACAAAACTTAGTGAATTAACAGAATCTATAGTAGCAGATAATTGTTGCAGTTACCTGTAGGTTTTAAAGTGTTGAAGTATATGACCTTATTATATTTTATACTCCAAACTATACTATTCAGTGCAAGAGGTAAAGAATAGTGAAAAGGAATGTAAAATTCTATTATCAGGTAAGTTTAGGGTTTCCAAATCATAAAACCAATTGCAAAACAATTGTTTCACTGAGTTAGTGTTACTATTAAGTAGGCACATCTGTAAGGTTTGTGATCTGAAAGGATTGTGATATAGAAGCGACATGTCGCAGTACCTACAGATATTATTAGATCGGGCACGGGAGTGCCCCCGCCAAGTCGAGTGATTTATATACTAGGTATACTGAAATGGCAATGGAAATAACCTCAGTATTTGCTTACGTATTACTGCATAATAATTATGCAATCATCATGTATTGCTAAAAATAAAGAAAAAGTGGAAAAAAAGTAAAGTAATATGTTGTTACCGATAACCAAGTAAAATAAGAGTATTCTGCTACTGCAGATGTTTACTATTTAACGTAACGTACCATAATAAATGAGATCTCCGAAATATTACACTGTTACACGAGCCCACATAACAACACAAGTTCATTTGTTTTATTAAATAAGAATGCAATATGTAAAATATATTATGTTTTACCATACCTACCTAATAGTTTTGATGAATAATTGTTGAAAAGTTTAAAGTATTAATCTCATTATTTAAATAAAAAATTCTTATTAATAAAGGTAATGATATAAATAAAGTATAAAATAATAAATATATACCAGCTTGAATCCGTTCAGGTTGATATCCTCAACCAATAATTAATAATAATGTAGGAATTAATCTTCCCTCAAAAAAAAAAAAAAAAAAAATATAAATAAATTTATTATTCTAAAAGTTAAATATAATATAATTAATAAAAATATTATATTTCATAAAAAATAAGAAATATATAAATTATTTTTATATAAATTTTCTCCGCGTTGCATTCGATAGCTATATTAGGCACATTGCTTTACTGTATCATAATATCAATAAGACAGTCGCCTCGCGAGTGCAGGCTTTGATGTGTGATGTGACTCTTGACACACGCACTGCAGTGTAACCGGGCAGTTTACTGTTTACGGTTTAAGACTTATTATTTCTCAATAAGAATACATAATTCACTTACTTGAGAATAAGAACAATCGTCATTAACTTACACCAGTACAAAACACAGCTTACAGATTATAATATATAACATTAAAAACTAGGAATTTAAGAGAACACAGCAAACTGTTTCGATACTAATTTATAACTATCAACCTTTTTGCATTCAAAAATATAGGGTAGTTGAAAATATTCGCTATTCATCGAACTCAGTGTTATCTAAAGCTCGCGTACACTGTCAAGCTATACTTTTAAATGCAGTAGATATTATATCCTTGCAGTCTTACATTAATTTAATATGTTTCTACTTAGATCTTTTAGCATCATTTTAGTGTATTAATATAACTATAATGACGTATATCATTTATTTTGTTGATATTTTAAATAATTGTGGTATTATCTAGTATACTCGTATTAGCTTTTAATTAATAGCCGGGCTTTGTTTATAAATCTGAGTCTACTGCTTATGAGCATAGCTAAAGTTGACTTACTAAATAGGTAATGTCACGAATGTAACATATAGGTTTTATGCAGTATAACTGATCATTAAATTGATAATGTCAAGTGATATTTTAGCAGTATAACTGATCATTAAATTGATAATGTTATGAAGGTTACATACTAGCACAGCGCATCATTAAATTGATGACGGTTAAAAAATGTATGAAAGCAGCAAAGCTGATGATGATTGGTTAAAAAGTGTATAAAAATAGCAAAGCTGATGAAAGTGTATAAAAGTACAGCGCATCAATAAATTGATGACGGTTAAAAGAATTAATGAAAGCAGCAAAGCTGATCATTAAATGGATAACGTCACGAAAAGTGATATTAAAAGCAGTATTATTGATCATAAATACATACCAGTGCAGCGCATCATTAAATTGATGACGGTTTTTAAGAAGTTAAGAGCAGCATAGCTGACCAGTGCAGCGCATCATTAAATTGATGACGGTTTTTAAAAAGTTAAGAGCAGTATAGCTGACCAGTGCAGCGCATCATTAAATTGATGACGGTTTTTAAAATGAAAAGCAGCATAGGCTGATCATTAAATTGATACCGTTATAAAAGTGCAAAAAAAAAAAAAGCAGCATAAAAGCTGATAATTAATTAATATAATGGTATACTAAATGATAATAATCATTAAATTACGTCATAAATATGACTTGGAAGTGGTATAGCCAATCATTAAATAATTATGGCCATAAAGGTGACACGAAATTGGCAATGCTAATAAGCGAATTGATAAAGTAAGAAATTACATGACATGTAAGCCGTGGGCTGATTATCGAAATTGACTTGTAAGGCATGTCAGCAATATAGTTGATCATTCAATTGATAAGTATCACTTCTAAGCAACAAAGTTATTCATTTAATAATTGGTAAGGTCATAAGAATTACAGACAAGCAGTATGACTGATTATTAAATTGATGTTACTTTGTTTAAAAACAATAAATGGTTAATACTTTTTGGTTGCTACAACTAGCAAGAAGTTTTGTAATATCGCCGGATATAGTTGATTCGTATTTTGCATCAAAGCAGGGTCAGGTTTCCGGTTCGCCTAGTTAGGCAACATAACAAAACATCATGAACACAAATGTTGATTTGAATAGAAGGATGACCAAATGAGGAGTTCACGAGATAAGGAAAAAATGTAAACAAACATTGTGAGGTTCGTCATCTTGTCATATACTTGAATAATAAATCTGCGAAATTTACCTGGAAAAAACGGGTAATGTCGATGGTTGTCAATTCATACTCGAATTGTGTCAGACGCTAAATTACAATCGCACGGACTACAGTCCGTCGAGTGAAATTGCTAATCGTCTTCGAATGACAATGATAAGCTACTCTTGGGTCAGTGATTTATATATTTAAATATATAATTATTTTCATTTTATATTACATTTATACGAGAATTGTGCGAATGGAGGAGTATGAAATTTTCCCAGTAAATAAAGGTTTATGTGGATTAAGGTGGAAAAAATTCAATAGTGTTTTAAATAAATACTATAATGAAAATAACATCACACACCTTAGTTACTACCGCGCGTTTGATAGATTCAATTTTGTTACACGTTGATGTTTGTGAATCTGCCTGTCTGCCACAAATCCATAGAGAATGTAGATTACTCTATGCACAAGTTACAACATACATATTTTTATTATTTTATATTTATGAGGCAAAATGGCCATTATAAAAAAAAAAATTCAAAAACAAAAAAAAATGATGATTTATTATGGGTGAGTTGCGACTATAGGGCGTATGATATGACGTATGACCATAACTGTAGTATGATCATTTCGGGTTTCCTCACGATGTTTTCCTTCACCGTTAGAGCGTCTGTATAATGTACTTGAGATCTGAAAAAGTCTCATTGGTACACGCCACAACCTGGGATTTGAACATGCACTCTCTCGAGTGTGAACTAAACGGTCTTCCCACTAGGCCACGGAGCTCTCCCTTTCGGGGTTATTGCTTCAATAAATAGGCGTATATGAGGCAAGTACGCTTGATGAACTTGATTGTACAGGCGAAAGTCATGACAATGGGAAAGAAACAAACAAGATGGTTTAGAGCATAGATATATAATATTAAAAAGACTAGTTTAGAGTCTAGTTTAGGAAAGTGCAAGGTGAAGGATCATTTCAGATAGTTTTGCGGATGTAAGCTACTTTTTAAGAAAGGAAATGATATAAATAGTTGTGAGATGGAGAACAGAAGAATTATTATTACAACAAAGAAATCCAGAGCCTCTTTTTAATATAATACGTCTATATTCAAGAGACAGAAATAAGAGTAAAATTGCAGTTCGACTTTAATCCGGTATTGGAAATTGATGAAAATAGCGAATTGTGATGTGATATAGGCTAGGGGACTCACAGTATAAAAGTGATTTAAATCGATAATAAAGCATGGTATATCCAATATAGGTTTTCTATGTGACAGAAGTTGGAATAAGGCATTCAGGGGGGTAAACATATATCATCAGTATATGGGATTAGAAGACACTGTACACAGTTATTATAAAATATCCAAAATGACATACTGAGCCCAGTTTCACAACCACTACATAATACCTACATAACGACCGAAGCGAGTGTCGGCAACAAGATCAGAGGTTTTAGGATAAAATATGCACTCTAGTGTAAGCTACAACTACACTAAAGTTTAAACATAACACACTCCAAAATCCAAGTACAAATAATTGAGATATAGAAGTTTGGAGTGATTCAACAGGGAAAAGTACTAAAACGAAGTATAGTACACTTTATAAGACAATGAAAGTTCTTAAAAGACAAAGAGAGGAAGGTAGAATACACGTCGGTCGGATAAAGGGTGGAGTGTGGAAATAATTAGGAAGGTGAATGTATTGATTTGAATTGATTTGAATTATACTTTATTAGTCACTTAATATGATGCTGAATTACTGATAAAATAACGATATCCAATAAAGACGTTACAGCATAAATTTAGGGCATTCTTATCCGTGGTTATTAATTCAATTTTGACAAGATACAAGTAGAATATATACATGCACAAAATAAATTAAAACAAGGAAGGGATGTAGTGTATGCTGGTATGCCAAGAGAAATTGTCTCATGCACTTACGTCACGGATGACTTTGACAGATAGAATTGTCAGTTAGTCATGATACAACCATTGGACTGGACGTACGCGTGGCGGGTGCTGCTGAGCCAATTTAGAGATATATCGTACGATTGGCCATATCGTACAGTTAATAAAGTTCAATTTTGAAGAGCTATCTTAAAAATGTAGCGCCTCATTATGTCGCGTATCGTCGCAGTGTGAACAGTCCCAAAAAAATTGAACCTTAAAAATCTTTAAGTTGCTTTACTTATCGAATCAATCTTATTTTTTTTATGTGCATATTTTTGTAGTTACCTATCACTTTCTCGTTTTGCCATATTTCCAATCACGACGCTAAAGAAGTTTTTTATTTACTTCAAAAATTATATTATTTATTACCCAAGAGTATAACACTTGATATCAAAATATAGGATTTGATCCTTAATTATCCTAGACGTTAGAACCATCGCCTAAGCTACTCAAGATGCGAAGTCAGCAGAGGCAAATCGAATAAGCCTTGTGAGATGTCTGTCTCAAGTGAAAACGTGACCTGGTAGTCTGTCTACAGCTGCCAAAATGTTCTAGGAACATTTTACTATGCCAACTAGTAAGCCTAAAGCGGATTACGGTTAAGTGAACTTTGGGCAAATTATTAAAAAATGTTAGGTCATAAATCAACAAAAACGTTGGTGATTTAAAAAAACCTCATTCGAAATAGTTTTCGATATTATCTAAATGTTTTCGTCAGAAACGTTATTCATAGAAAAATCTTTAATAACTTACCGGTAACTTTGAGAGTTCCATCGTCGGTAAATTCTAGAACATGCGGACGGTCCAATCTTCTTGCTGTCTCCCATCCATCATACATTCCCTCTGACTTTGCTGGCTTTATTATGTTTCTTGGGTGGCCATAGTGAGCATTCGAGTATTCTAGAACAATATTTTATACTTGAAAAATATTTTATTAATAATGTGAAGTGGGTTTAAAATTACTTTCAACATTAGTAACTACGACTGCTGCAAAAAAAATCGTGTAACTCTATGTCTCTTTTTTATGAAGTCACACTTTGCGGATTGAAATAAAATACGAGTATTTGTAAAGAAAAACATAAATATCCCTCCTCTGGCGATTTTCTTTAGTCACTACAGCTACGTCATTTCATTGTAATTAGTTTTGTGGTCGGACACTACAGAGAAAATCCTTCTCGAAAATTCTAGTAAATCTAAAGCTAGTGGAGTTCGTTTAAGCAACGAATTCGCAGGTCCGAATGCATAATACTATCGTGACAAAGCGCTAGCCTTAACGTGTTCCAGCGTGCAAAATTGCAGCAATTCGTTCGGATCGCCTTGAGATAGAATCCCTGAATGTGATACCATTAATTTGTATATATCTGTTCAAAATAGAGCTAACCACTTTAATGAGGATCGCGTTTTCCAATTTAATCTCGTATGGTTTGTTTACACTTTAACATGTAGGTACAACGTTTTTGACAAGCATTTTACGAGATCGGTGAATTTAATAACCAAAGTGGAGACCAAAAATGTACACACATAATAGGAAACATGCATTTTCAGATAAATAAAAGATTATAATGCTTACCCAAACATGTGGCTCCACTCAACAAAGACACAAGATCAACTAGTTGGTCACATGCAGGAGGCTCCGATCTCGCTTCACTTCCAGATCAATAAAAGATTATAATGCTTACCCAAACATGTGGCTCCGCTCAACAAAGACACAAGATCAACTAGTTGGTCACATGCAGGAGGCTCCGGTCTCGCTTCACTTCCAGATCAATAAAAGATTAATGCTTACCCAAACATGTGGCTCCGCTCAACAAAGACACAAGATCAACTAGTTGGTCACATGCAGGAGGCTCCGGTCTCGCTTCACTTCCAGATCAATAAAAGATTAATGCTTACCCAAACATGTGGCTCCGCTCAACAAAGACACAAGATCAACTAGTTGGTCACATGCAGGAGGCTCCGGTCTCGCTTCACTTCCAGATCAATAAAAGATTATAATGCTTACCCAAACATGTGGCTCCGCTCAACAAAGACACAAGATCAACTAGTTGGTCACATGCAGGAGGCTCCGGTCTCGCTTCACTTCCAGATCAATAAAAGATTAATGCTTACCCAAACATGTGGCTCCGCTCAACAAAGACACAAGATCAACTAGTTGGTCACATGCAGGAGGCTCCGGTCTCGCTTCACTTCCAGATCAATAAAAGATTAATGCTTACCCAAACATGTGGCTCCGCTCAACAAAGACACAAGATCAACTAGTTGGTCACATGCAGGAGGCTCCGGTCTCGCTTCACTTCCAGATCAATAAAAGATTATAATGCTTACCCAAACATGTGGCTCCGCTCAACAAAGACACAAGATCAACTAGTTGGTCACATGCAGGAGGCTCCGGTCTCGCTTCACCGTACACCCTCAGCCTGGCAATACCACCGTCAGGGTACATGTTTACCCTTATGTGTGTCCATGCTTCATCACTTAATACCTAGAACAAGAGTATTGTTTATAAATATGCTAGTAAAATCATTTATAAATTTAATAAAGTTCCACTGTGTAAAGCGACGGTAGGTAAGAAATAACTTTTTAATTTTTTTAATTTTGTTTTTTATGATTTATAACAACATATAGTGTGAAAACATCTAATACCTAGTATGTTCTTGTCATAAAGGTTTTCCAGGTGGGCTTGGAAGACTTTGAAACTAATTAGTAGTAAAGCATTTTGTATACCAAAGAAACAGGTGATTTTCGTATTAATCTACTAATATAAGAGGAAAAGTGTGTTTGTTTGCTTGCATTGAATAGGCTCCGAAACTACTGGACCGATTTTGATGTTTGCCACAGATGTAGAACAAACCACGGGGAAGGACATAGGCTACTTTGTTGAAGAAATTTACGGTTTCTGCGAAATAAACTTTTACGCGCACGAAGTCGCAGACAACGTCTAGTATAATATAAAGGACATTCTCCAAACGCTTCGCAGCGAATTGATTATAAAAGTAACAATTACCTTTTGATAGTTCATTCGAGTGTCTTCGTAGCCGGGCTGCAGCGCCGTAACGGGCACGACCTCCTCCCATTTGTCAGAGTTAAGCCGTCTCACTCGTTCCAAGTCACATTCCGTGCAGGCTGACCCCATTCGCGACTCCCTCACGGGCATTAATGCTTCTTCTGCAACGCAAATAATTAGTGAAGCATCGCACGCTTTGTACACTACAGTCACGAGTGGTGAGCACTAATATACAGGATACATACTCTAAGCTAAATTTTCTAAGGAGTTAAAGTGATAAATTTTGCCATAAATATTAAAAGACTATTACTTTTTGTATATCACTTGATATACAAAAAGTATGTTCTCGTTAACACAGAAACGAAAAATATTAAAGTACGCTTCTATTGGCTCATTTAATCTTAGTTCAGATGGTCAATTCTGTTAACCCTTGCAATAATACAGTTACAATGCAGTCCCGATTCCATGTTAAAACTGCATAATGGTATTTTCATAAACGTCAAACCCATTTGGATGGTTCAAACTCCAAAAATCAGTTTATGATATCAAAACCATTCATTTATAATTCAGTAAAAGTAAAATGAAAGTGTAAGTTTATTACGAAAATGTGGTTCACTTTTATGTGCAGGTCTTAAATGGCCATTAGCCATATTGTAACGTAGTTACATTTTATTTAATTAAATTTCGTTAAAATCGATACACCCAACGCCATCTATGGTATATGGTGGTAACTACGGCTATGGGTTCAAGCCGACATTCTCAACGCCATCTATGGTATATGGTGGTAACTACGGTTATGGATTCAATAGTTATCGACTTATTGATTTGAATCTAATTCTTTTTAAATCTAAACATCATAATCTTTTTTTAAACAACTTAAATACACCAGTTTTGCGTTATTAGGTTATCATTCTAAATAACTCAATATATTTCTACTGTGGCAAAAAGTCTTAGCTGTGTAGTCAATGTAATTTAAAAAAATATATTTTTTTGGTCGGGTATATAAGCCTGACGCGCGATTGTCATAGCCTTTTTCATAACTCTTTTTTGGACATCTAAAATTGAGTGTGGTTGCTTTAAAATTCCACGTTTCTAAGTTCAAGTAGTTATTTTATATATTTTAAACCCGTCTTCACGGTGAGTCTGTGTATCTGTGTCGTGTAACTCTTATAATTGTGTAGTTTGTTATATTGTTCTTTTCCAAATTGATTTTACATCAAATTGTAGGTAATTGTCAAAATTGATTTATGGAACACGTGGAGGTTCCCCGTTTAACTTATTAGATGCTAATATCATGGTGGGCCTGTTTTACCAACACGCATTCTTGTAATTACGCCTAGTTTTATATTTTTTATGTTTATGCGTGTTGTAAATTGTAACCTGTCAAACTTTTTTTTTACATCATTTAATTTTTGCATTGTAAACCCTTTAATTATTTTTTAACGTACGCTTAATACCTATTTTTATAAAACTGTAAGGGACCCATGGCCCTGATTTCGAGGATTCGGGATCAAGGCCACGGTGCCTGAAGCAAGCTCTGCATATATGGACTTACCGTTCCAGGGTTTCTGAGTTCCGGCTGGAACAGTTCCTGTATGGACTACACCTGATCCGACCAGATACCATTGTTCCGGTCTGGACAATCCCAAGCCACACAGCATACCAAGGACTGTCGGTCTGAGCTTGGCCGTTAGAGTTGTCGGACCCTCGTCACCGGACCTCGCAGACCGTGGGATACACCTGACAGCCTTCGATCAGCTAAGTGCCGTGTGCCAGTTATCCCAATACTACACCTCCACCGCCCAGGGCTGAACCAGACTTTGCCGGCTAACCGACCCACGCCCCTATCTAGTCATTTTAAATTTTCAATATATTAATTTTGTTACAGTCTTGTGTTTCCTTCTAAACACCCCGTAACAACTGGCGCCCAAACGTGTTTAGTCTGGTTCAGCATAGGGTGACTCCAGGGTCTGGTCCCAACCTGTGTGTGTGTCGTGCCGTCTTTATATATATCCAACTCTCACAGTATATTCCCCATTTGGGACTGGGGCCTAAGAATTTTGTTCCAAGCCGCTTGTAACCGGCACGTGTAAGAGGCAGGTAACGTTACAACGACACACCCGCTTTATATATATAGGTATATATATATATATATATATTTTTACATACCCTCGGTAATTTTTTTTTTTCTCAGCGGACAAAATATTAAATTTATAAAAGTATTATATTTATTCCTTATTAAATATATCCTGTTCTGTCTTCTGGCAGGGCAAAAATTGTATTTATTATTTTAATTATATTATTTTTATAAAATATTTATATCTTAACTCATTTTTACATACACACACATACACTTTACACCTTACACTATACATTTAAACACAGCAACATCATCTTCAATGATGTTTATGTGATTTTGGCCTTAACCTTTTAATTTCATTTAACTTTTTAATTTAACTTTTAATTCTTGTTAACATAAATAATTATAACCTTAAATTCTTAAATATATTCCAAATTCTTTGCTATAAACTTATAATTTTACTTGTAGACTCAAATTTCACTTTTAACTTTAACTTACTTTTAGGGTTGGATATACTTAGATAGTTATTAGTACCTTGTTATCTTGGTGTAGCGTTTATATATTGTAATAAACTCTATACTGCTCATTTTTTTTTTGTAGACTGTATACTTAGTACTGCATTATATGTAGAACTCATTTTGTAGTTAGTTCTTATACCTTACTGATTTGTAAATCATATACTTTTCTTTTGTATTTTTTGGAGAATACATCGGATTATTTTTGTATTTTCTCGACACAGATATACTCACCTTTAAGATTGTGGAAAAAAATTCTTGAATTTTATTGGTAATTTAACTTTTAAAATAGAATTTAACTTTTGATAAACCCGCTAATCGACTTATACTGAGAAAAACTTAATTTCTTTTTTTAAACTCAAATTTATTTAGTAACTTAACTTAATAAACATTACAGTTGACTACTCACCTAACCTACTTTGGAAAAACTTTACTTTCTTTTCAAATTTTACACTTTTTTTTTTCAAATATTAACTTTTTTCAAAAAAAGTTTTTTTTTTATATGCTTGGAAAAATAAAATTTATTTTGCTTAAAATGTCTGAATTGGAGTCTTGATTAGGATTCTTTTTTTTTTATTACCTGCTCCCACTGTTGAGGAGTTGTGTAAGTTTTTACTTTAGTGTGGCAGCGCTTTATCCATCTCGGGATATTTTTATGGATTCTTTCTGTTATAAGGGTCTCTCTTTTGCTGCCAATGCTATTTATTATGCTACTTTAGATTGGCTGCGCTCTTTATCCACCTAGGATACTTTTGGGCTCTTCCTGTAAGGGGTCTTTCTTATGCGGCCAATACTATTAAAGTGGTTTGTTTTTTTTTTGGAAGGCTGGTAGTTTCGCGTTTTTGCTGTTCGTTATCTCTTTAATAACGTTTAGCTTCGACCTGTGTTGTTCTACCTCTATTACGGAGAACAATACTCGTATGTTAGGGCGTCTCGTGTCAGTAACTGATTGTGACCAGATGCATATTGAACGGTGAAGTATGTATGTGATGTGCGATTTGTATGCGTGATGATGTATGTATAGGTGAATGGTGTATGGTATGAAAAGGTTGTCGGCTTATGCGCGTAAACTCTAGACTAGCATTATCTTCCAGTTCTAAATTTTTCCTAATTCTTCATTTTTGCTGATTTATTTAATTTTTATTTTTCCAAAGGCATACCTTTTTTTAACTAGTTAGTTATATGAGGATTTTTCCTTAGAGCACTCAAAATCCTTCGGTAACAGGGGGGGATATGTAACGTAGTTACATTTTATTTAATTAAATTTCGTTAAAATCGATACACCCAACGCCATCTATGGTATATGGTGGTAACTACGGCTATGGGTTCAAGCCGACATTCTCAACGCCATCTATGGTATATGGTGGTAACTACGGTTATGGATTCAATAGTTATCGACTTATTGATTTGAATCTAATTCTTTTTAAATCTAAACATCATAATCTTTTTTTAAACAACTTAAATACACCAGTTTTGCGTTATTAGGTTATCATTCTAAATAACTCAATATATTTCTACTGTGGCAAAAAGTCTTAGCTGTGTAGTCAATGTAATTTAAAAAAATATATTTTTTTGGTCGGGTATATAAGCCTGACGCGCGATTGTCATAGCCTTTTTCATAACTCTTTTTTGGACATCTAAAATTGAGTGTGGTTGCTTTAAAATTCCACGTTTCTAAGTTCAAGTAGTTATTTTATATATTTTAAACCCGTCTTCACGGTGAGTCTGTGTATCTGTGTCGTGTAACTCTTATAATTGTGTAGTTTGTTATATTGTTCTTTTCCAAATTGATTTTACATCAAATTGTAGGTAATTGTCAAAATTGATTTATGGAACACGTGGAGGTTCCCCGTTTAACTTATTAGATGCTAATATCATGGTGGGCCTGTTTTACCAACACGCATTCTTGTAATTACGCCTAGTTTTATATTTTTTATGTTTATGCGTGTTGTAAATTGTAACCTGTCAAACTTTTTTTTTACATCATTTAATTTTTGCATTGTAAACCCTTTAATTATTTTTTAACGTACGCTTAATACCTATTTTTATAAAACTGTAAGGGACCCATGGCCCTGATTTCGAGGATTCGGGATCAAGGCCACGGTGCCTGAAGCAAGCTCTGCATATATGGACTTACCGTTCCAGGGTTTCTGAGTTCCGGCTGGAACAGTTCCTGTATGGACTACACCTGATCCGACCAGATACCATTGTTCCGGTCTGGACAATCCCAAGCCACACAGCATACCAAGGACTGTCGGTCTGAGCTTGGCCGTTAGAGTTGTCGGACCCTCGTCACCGGACCTCGCAGACCGTGGGATACACCTGACAGCCTTCGATCAGCTAAGTGCCGTGTGCCAGTTATCCCAATACTACACCTCCACCGCCCAGGGCTGAACCAGACTTTGCCGGCTAACCGACCCACGCCCCTATCTAGTCATTTTAAATTTTCAATATATTAATTTTGTTACAGTCTTGTGTTTCCTTCTAAACACCCCGTAACAATATGAAGCATTAACTATTGAATTTCAGAAGTTGATGTTTCATAGTAAGTAGTAGCCCGT
Source organism: Glaucopsyche alexis (assembly GCA_905404095.1). NCBI lineage: Eukaryota > Metazoa > Arthropoda > Insecta > Lepidoptera > Lycaenidae > Glaucopsyche > Glaucopsyche alexis. The sequence continues at coordinate 9,638,672 of FR990048.1, forward strand.
AGGTACGATTCACTTAACCGATGTGTGCTTAATGTGGTGATCAACGGTTGAATACAATACAATTAATATGCTTACCTTCAGGAGTTAAACAAGCGGCCTGGATCGAATATTTAGGCGTGTAGTTTCCTGTGAAAAATGCTGTATCCACCAGCAGACCTGCAAACAAAATATGAATAGGTACGGTAAACAAACAGTAAAAAAAATTCCTATCGAACTTTTAGTATAATATATATATATATATATATATATATATATATATATATATATATATATATATATATATATATATATATATATATATATATATATATACTCAATAGTATAGGTTAATTTCTACATAATATTGCATAGTTGATATGGATATCTTTTGGAATGTCTACTATATTTCTACAAAACTAATCGAAGTGTTTTGACAGCAAACTAATTATTATTAGGTTTAGGTTTACAAGTGACTAAAGTATATAGGTGCCATTTTGTTCGATAACTTTTTGCCATCTTGTTGGTAGGTACATGATCCCATTGCTATAAAATTTTTGGGGCTTCTGATGAAAAAACTGCGACAAGTGGTTTTGGCAGTCCTCTTGTGATGTCAACCTGACACTGCCTAAGGAATTCTGCAGCGACCGAAACAGGTGGAAATCTGAAGGTGCAAGGTCAGGACTATACGGCGGATGCATTAACACCTCCCAGCCAAACTCCGTAATTTTTTCTGAGTGGCTAAAGATGTGTGAGGTCTAGCGTTTTCATGGTGAAAAACCACACCCCTTCTGTTGATTAATTCCGGCCGCTTTCTCTCAACTTCTTGCTTTAATCTCATCAGTTGTTCGCAGTACAGTTCAGAATTGATGGTCCTGCCTGGCGGTAACAGCTCATAATGAATAATGCCCTTCCAATCCCACCACACACACAGCATCACCTTGTTGCGAGTTAACCCGGGTTTCGCCACAGTCTGTGAAGCCTGACCGGCCTTTGACCACGATCTTTTTCGCACGTTCTTGTCGTACGTGATCCACTTTTCATCACCAGTTATCAGCTTCTTCAAAAATGGTTCGGTTTCATTACGTCGTAATAAAGAATCACAAATGAGTACACGGTTCATTAGGTTTCTTTCAGTGAGCTCATGAGGCACCCAAATATCGAGCTTTTTTGTGTACCCAGCTTTTTTCAAATGCGCCAAAACCATTTTGTGGTCAATCCCCAGTTCTTCAGCTACATCGTAACTACTAATATGCCGATCTTGCTCCACTTTTTCAAAAATGGCAACAGTTTTGTCCGTAACAGGGCAACCAGAGCGACGTGCATCTTTGATATCAAAATTTCCGGATTGAAAACGCTTAAACCAAATTTGCGCTACTCTCACAGATACTGCATTAGGTCCATAAACATCACAAATTTTTTTCGCGGCTTGTGTTGCATTTTTACCTTTTTTGTAATAAAATTTTAAAATGTATCGAAATTCTTCATAAGAATCACTCATTTTAACAATAAGAAAAACAAATGAAAATCTCAAATTTACCTAATTTGAATTTGGAATTGTCTTCTGTAAAATTAAAACTTTTTAATGATACCAAAATCAGCCAGATACAATTGGTATAGCCCAAGATATTTTATGACAAGTTCATACATACTATAATGCGAAAAGACTTTTTCCCCAACCTATTATTAAAAATCTGTAAAAACGTTATTGATTTTCGTGATTTTTTACTAAGCTATACTTAATAATATAAAGAGGGAATTTTTGTTTGTTTGTTTGCATCGAATAGGCTCCGAAACTACTGGATTTATTTTAATGAAATTCGACACATTTAGAATAGACAACGGGAAAGGATAAAGGCTACTTTTTATCGCGGGGAAATGTATGATTTCCGGGAGATACCATTTACGTGCACGAAGTCACGGGTCAACATCTAGTTAGGTATATTTATTATTAACTTTTTGCAGAACCCGTTGACTCTACGCGGAACATAATCCATTGCTGCTTACCTTTGATAGTGCATTTCGTAGCCAGCTTCAGTATGCACCAGTCGTGTCCGGCGATTCTCTTCCGTCTCGTCTCCCAGCCGTCCATCCACTTGCCAAACTCCGTGTACTTGTCAGCCACGAACACGGGGTCACTGTCCGATATCATGTTCTCGCATGGTGCAAAGAAGTCGTCGGTCGCAAATACCACTTTACCACCCGCCTGAAACACAAAGTCTCTATGAAACACTTAGCCCTCGTACCCACGAGAGTTTTTTGTAGTCGCGACAGAAAAAACAGAACTGTAAATAGACCTCTGCGCTAATACAATAGAGTTGAAAATTGTGTAGAGTTGCCAAATCAGACACTCGACAATTTGATTTTCGGCTCTATTGCATAGGCGCAGAGTTTTATTTACTGTGCAGGATTTTCTGTCGCGATCACACAATCTGGTAGGTACGTAGCCTAATTGTATGAAACATCTATACGAAGGAAGTGGTATAATCTAAGACATACGGTTAAAAATGATAATAATATTTCATGTTGAATAATTATCATCATTCAGAATTAATAGTTGTTATAATCTTAATAGTATATTGATTCTAAATAAAATACTATAAAACTTTTAAGGTCTAATAAAAAAATTAAACGAAAAAAACTTACACCAGCACTCGCAAAATCACTGAGCTCGGCAAACGCGGGCACAACTTTCTCAATCATATTGGACTTTATTAATAATATAATAGTTATGTGTTAGACGATGTGCTAAACTGATCACGGCTGTGAACTGTCAACCCCTTATATACACTTACCGCTATCGAAACTATATATAAAGATACAAACCTTATCAATCGTAAGTCGCAACATTGTGATTCAAATAAATTTAAGTTTGTACAATCGCGTACAAAAAATATTAAAGGCTGGTAAGCTAAAGTGTGGTCGCGGAGCACGCTCCTATGTGCGAGTGAAAGAGACAAGTAGCCATGCATCAATGTAATTCAAAGAAATTTAAGTTCATTCAATCTCGTACAAAAGTATTATTATAACCTAATTAGCTAAAGTGTGGTCGCAGAGCATGCTCCTATGCACGAGTGAAAAAGAAAAGTAGCCATGCGTATGAAATTCTACGTACTTCGCGACCGCAGTTTAACTTCATTAGTAGTTTTTAGAGGAATAAGATAATAAATACCAACTTTTTTGTAATATTACGAATTATATATGTTTTTATTATTGACGTTTGTCCGTTGCCGAGGCTTAAAAAGATTTAGGGAAGACGTTGGGGAAGACGAACCAAGTTCTTTCAATATGACTGTCATTTATAATAGAATAGGCAATAGCTATAAAGCAACTGAATTTATATCTAATTTTACTTTTTTTATTAAGAAATAAGGCGAATGAAGTTTTAGAGAGTAGTCAAATAAACAAATTTCGTATAACCTTAGGTACTTAATAAAAAACGTGTTTTTAATATCTTGTCACTTTTCGCGCCGACTGTTCTTTACCGAATAAAATCTATTTTTACTGGAATTTTCTTTACGTAACAGTTGTTAAACTGTCAATTTCCTCGTTTATTTACTCACAAAAACTAAATGAAGCAAAAGGAAAATTTTGGCCTTCAAAACGCGCGATAAATGTCGACAAAAACTTAAGTAAAAAGTTTATATAAATAGCATAATTCGAAGACGTTAATTACAAAAGTGATTACATCAATTTAAAATTAATTTACTCTTAATCTTGTCGTTTGCCAAATTGAGCGTGATTGTTACTGGCTATTTTCGTTCTTAACTAATTGCATCTCTTGGCTTCACTCATGAAATAATTATTTTGAAATTGCTGCCATTTTCAACAATAGAACCCAAGTCATTTAAGATGAGTACTCTAAATCCTTAAATAAGAAGACTACCAGACAAAAGTTAATATAACTATATAATATATCATTGTTTAACATGATAACGATTTTTCAAATTTTGAAGAGAAAACTTATTTTAGCGCGGTACGCATATTTTTAAAATCTCTGAACTCACGACACCGTCACGAGCAGAACGTATGGTGCAATTTATATAAATTCGAATCAAAATTGTTAATTTCCTATTTTAGTTACCATGAACCTATAGTTTCTAATTTAGATTTTAATAATTTTAATGGTAATGATGATGATACAAGAGTTGTCGAAATTGTTAACGATGATTCATGAAAGATTATTAATTATGTATTTTAAAGTTTCTAATAATTAATGAAATACAATTATTTTTATTAATGTTTTTTTTTACAGTTCCCAAAAAGATTATCTTTTACTGCTTTGAATGGAAGCACCACAAGGCTTATAGCTAGACTAAATTTCGATGTTCTATGAAATTAAAAAATAATCTGATTTAGCAGGTAAATGGAGGGCACAATTTATGATTGTCAAAAGCGCGACCTTGAGGTGAAAATACATTATTCACGGCGGATTATACGATTTCGACTGGATCTTACCACGTCAATCTTTTTTCGCTATTACACGCTTCACTTGCTGGTGATTGAACTTTTAATAACCTTGATCTTGATATTGACTATTTACAGTTTTATTTACTGACACTTAACTTGCCTATATTCACTTTGTCCTTACAGTTACCTAGTAGGTATTAGTATACTAATGTGTGTCTTTCAATATTATCATAATCGTCATAATTCATTTTTTTTATTGTAATGTAAGATTTTATTTAAAAACATTATTTGAAGGAACTCCTAAAATATATTAAAACTAGCTGTTGCCCGCGGAAATATAGTTTTTTCGCGGTCGCGGATATGTGACTGATACAAAAAATAGATAAAAACAGTCCTTGATGTGGATTATATATCATGCTAAAATTTCAGCTTGATCGGTACAGAACTTTTTGAGTTTTTGAAGCGTACACAAACCAACGTAACATTTTTATATATTATATAGATTAAAGTCAAATAACTCGACATCATTTTTTTTTATAACTGTTCCAGTTTTTACGTTTTTAGGATTCATCGATCAATGGAAAATTATGCGCCACATGGCACGCGGCATCATGCATATCGCTCATGCTTAGTACATTATTAATAATGACTCTACTGATTACTGGTTGAAAGGTTAAGCAGAGTCCCACAAACTGGATTTTACCGGTGATAGCAGAATTGTTTGGATACACTACGCGTGCTAGCATTACAATATCAAACAAACTTGTCTGACCTCAAAAGCATAGAATATATTGTATATTGCTAACGTACCAAAAGTATTATTGAAACAGTATTTCTAGAAAAATATGTTAACATAAATAACAAGAGTGATCATATCATTATAACATTTTTGTCATAATAACATAAATTTAACTTTCTGCGTTAGATATTATGGAAAACATGATATTATTTGGAACGAAGATTATTACTTCCTATCAGTTTTCATCTTAACTTTATAACACAGACATTTTTAAAAATCTTGGATGGTTTGAAACAGACCAAAATGCTATCTGATGTGACCAATGTAACTGAGCAGTATAATATTTTTAGCTTTTTTATTTTCGTGTTGAAAAAAAATGGAGTAAAACTGTATCTACCTAAATGTAGGCCAAGATCACCAACCGATATTATGAAATACATAATTTAATACTATAAATTAGGACAACGTCGTAGCTTATCTACAAGGGCAAAATGTGATCATAAAAAACTCCTCTACTAGAGCCTCATTCAATCAGACAATTCTAAGGCGAATACGGCAGAAATACGCGCGTCCTTTTCCCTTCATTTTTGACATTGAGGAAGAAGATATTAATTAACTGTTAATATCTTCTTCCTCAATGTCAAAAAATAAAGGGAAAAGGACGCGCGTATTTCTGTCATATCGGCACGTGTAAGATGAATTTCAAGATATTTGCTACCCTTCAAGGAAGCTTGTTGTTGGAGACTAAACTTGACACCGTGACATGTACCTTTGTCAAAATTAGAACCCATTTCCCTTTGAGAACATTTAATGTTTAGTAGTTGATAGTGTTTCCATGGGCAATAATAGAAACGACTATATTATTCACTGGATTAGATATCCAAAATCAGTTCTTTTTTAATTTAAAGTTCTTGAGACTCTAAAGAAATTCTAAAGAATTATTTTAGAGCAGAGAAGCATATCAGGACAAAAAATGTGGGTTTAATAAAACAAAGCATTAGACCAAAATAAAGGTTTAAAAAAGTTCTAAGGAACTCCTAAAGAGAAGAACAGCGACACCAATAAAAAAAAGAAAAAATCAAACAGGTAACTCTCGATATATAAATGTAAATGTGGGTTCACTTAAACAAAACATAAGATCAAATTCTTTATGATATCCTTAAGAACTGCCATAGAGCAGAGAATAACAGCGACACAAAAAGAAAAGGATCAAGATTAATGTTATTAAAAGTTCTATATGATATCCTAATGAACTCTTTTAGAGTAGGAAAAAAAGCGTCACAAATGACATGCGACTCTCTGTAAATGTGAGTTCACTTAAAACCTAACCTCACTTTGGTTATGCTAGCCTCCAATCCATTTTTCTATCACAGAATAACCGCCGACATACGCTGTGCGGCGTTCCGGAGCGCACACACGTTCCATTACGCGATGTCTTCGGCCTGATAAATTACACAGCGGTGCTACTAAATTATTGTAAGGCACTCCGTGAAAAATTGACAACACACTCTTGCATGAGAGCGTTCGAAAATATTTTACGGGCTCTACTTTTTGCACACTCTGGATATTAAATGGATCTTTGTTATATGAGATTGGAGTTTTTACAGAGTGATGACGGTTCGAGGCTTTGATAGTGATTTGCAAAGGCAGATTTTTGGTGTGGTACAAGATTAAACTTTTGTCATGATAACTCTTTATCCGTCTATCCGTCTGACAGAAACATAGGATCAAATCACACCGAAACAACGCGTGATATGGCGCCGCATTTTTAAGAAGCTATTCAAAATTGAACTTTATTAATCACACGAGATATCCTCTTGTTCACGTTTCATATTACACTACGGCCGATGTATCTTGGCGGGTCTGAACTTCGCGCAGAAGGTTAAGCAATAACTGTTTCTAAGTGTTTTCGTATTTATTTCATTTGTACTAATTGATCAACTGTATTAGGGAAATTTTAATAGTACATAGGTATATAAAAATAATATAATATCAGTTTTCTTCACGAGTTATACATGCGCTAAAGTTCGCAGAGCCTATGTTCAGACCCGTCAAGATACAGCGGCCGTAGTGTACATCAGTTATACACTGCACATTGCACAATGCACATGTGCAGTGCAGCGCGTAGCAACCTGACATTTGAACTCTTAAAATGTAACATGTGTCTTCTATATATTATATACGTTCTATATATTATACCCTACCCTACCACATAGACGTTCTATATATTATATACGTCTATGTGGTAGGGTAGGGTAGGGTACGTCTATGAGACATACATACATACATATAATCAAGCCTTTTTCCCGTAGGGGTAAGCAGAGACCACTTCTTTCCACTTGCTACGATCCTTACATACTTCTTTCGCTTCGTCCACTTTCATTCTTACCATCCATTCCTCCTCTTACATTCAACGTAGCCAAGCGTTTCTCCATGGTCCGCTTTTCGCCTCCGCGAGAAACGAGACGTGATGGGTGGCGAACCACATCGCCGCCATTTTGGATAATTTAATTATTTTTGATTATCCATTGCATTTCCACGGATTGGTGGAGAGGGTAGGAATAGGGAAAGGGAAGGATAGGTGGTGAGGAAAGGAACATTGGTAAGTTAGAGTGGGAAATAGGAAATGTAGGATATTACCGCCCAGGAGGGCAATGGATAGGACAGTAATAGCTAGGGAAGCCGGGGTCGCGTACCCGTATACTATACCACAACTACCGGATAGGTAAGTTGGGAAGAGTATCCCATGACTAATAAAATTCATACTAATAATTATAATATGAACATATTTTTACTTTTATAAACAACTAGCTTGCGTAAATACAGTATCTCACAGGAACGCTGTATTTTTTCTGTATAGTTATACACTGCACATTGCACAATGCACATGTGCAGTGCAGCGCGTAGCAACCTGACATTTGAACTCTTAAAATGTAACATGTGTCTTCTTGTGAAATGAACAAAAATTAATTTTAAATAGCTATCTAAAACATAATACCGCCATTTCATTTTGGTGTAAATTGACCCTTCTTCGACATACAATAATAGGGAATATGCATAAAATATAAAAATAGCTTAAAATATAATAATATGATACTAGACAGAAAAATAAAGAAAATGGCGAGAAAATTTTCAATATCTGTTGATAAATGAGCAAGATATGAGCGGTCAAAGTTTGTAATCTATCTCTTTCTAGCAAAACGAAATTTAGTATGAACTTTCTATGAAAGTCGTGTTATGTGACGTCACGATACACGTCGGATCTCTCTGTCTAATAGACCACTTTAAACGTTCGTATCTTCGTTATTTTTAATGATATCAAAAAACTGATTTTACCATACGGTTTACCAAACAAGATAGATCTATATAAATAAATAAAAAAAATACGTGCATATTCCCTATTGTCAAGAATTAAATAAGTATTTTGTTACAGGTGATGAAAAGGCAGTGTTCGAATTAGGTTTCTGTGGGAGAGCGAAGCTTGTGGTCGATACTTCACATTTCAAAGGGAACTATCCAGACTACCAAAATTGAAATATGTTTAAGCGAGAGTAGACGATTCGTCTCAAAAAAGCAGTGTGGTCAAAGATTTCAAAAGTCAAGTACATTTGACAGAATCAATCTTCATACCTTCAATGAAAGTTTCGCGTTCTTGGTTTTCACCATCCTTCAAATGTCAGCCATCTTGTTTTCACAATACTTCAAATTGTCAGAATGGCCCCAAAAATCTCAAAAGTGGGGCCATTTAACTTGAGACACTTTTTGCCTCAACATGTCTCGTCTATAATATATTATATACGTCTATGTGGTAGGGTAGGGTAGGGTACGTCTATGAGACATACATACATACATATAATCAAGCCTTTTTCCCGTAGGGGTAAGCAGAGACCACTTCTTTCCACTTGCTACGATCCTTACATACTTCTTTCGCTTCGTCCACTTTCATTCTTACCATCCATTCCTCCTCTTACATTCAACGTAGCCAAGCGTTTCTCCATGGTCCGCTTTTCGCCTCCGCGAGAAACGAGACGTGATGGGTGGCGAACCACATCGCCGCCATTTTGGATAATTTAATTATTTTTGATTATCCATTGCGTTTCCACGGATTGGTGGAGAGGGTAGGAATAGGGAAAGGGAAGGATAGGTGGTGAGGAAAGGAAGATTGGTAAGTTAGAGTGGGAAATAGGAAATGTAGGATATTACCGCCCAGGAGGGCAATGGATAGGACAGTAATAGCTAGGGAAGCCGGGGTCGCGTACCCGTATACTATACCACAACTACCGGATAGGTAAGTTGGGAAGAGTATCCCATGACTAATAAAATTCATACTAATAATTATAATATGAACATATTTTTACTTTTATAAACAACTAGCTTGCGTAAATACAGTATCTCACAGGAACGCTGTATTTTTTCGGGATAAAAAGTAGCCTGTATTTTAATCCAGAGTCTAAACTACTAAGATACCAAATTTTATCAAAATTCGTTAAAAAACTACTGACAAACATCCATCCATCCATACATCCTCACAAACTTTTAACATTTATAATATTAGTAGAATAATTATTTATATTTTTTTCTAAACTCAATTTGACAATACGCATATTACGTATACGAACATGACATAAGACAATCAATACAAAAAAGTGAATAGCCTCTATCTTAAAAATGCAGCGTCGCAAAGCATCGCGTATCATCGCAGTGTGTCTGAGACATTCAAACAAGAAAAGTAAAGATAGAACTAAAAATAAGCACCTACATAGAATGTCGACAGAAACCTTTTCCAAAAAACAAAGCCTGTACAATTGGATCGGCCATAAGAGCATAATTCGAAAATAGAACAAAGCTCTATAGTGTTGGCTTCCGAAAATTCAGTTACGTTGTGAAACAATTTACATAGCTGAGGGCTAGAGCCGACATTTTGACGTTTTGTCAGTCTTTTTACAAAGCTTGTAGCTGATTCCAATTAAGATCAGAGGAACGGGTTTCTGACGATCGTGTATACATTGTTAATTTGATACCACTTGGATGAGAAATATGTATTTCTTATCTTAAATGTATACAGCATTATATTAAATACATTTTTCTCTATTGTGACTATAATAAACTATATGTTACCTGCGACTTCGAGCATGCTAAAGGAAATCTTTGCCGAGAAAAAAGCAGCCTAAAATCGGTTCAGTATATTTCCTCTTTCTAATATTAGTATAGATAAAGATAAAATAAAAGTAATTAATATTAAAAAGGTAAAAGGTATTTACTATTTTAAAAAACTTGGTATTTTTTAAATTAATACAATAAACATTTTGCCGACCTTGAGGTAATCAAATGAACTCAAAGAGTCGTCCTGAAAGATCCCACCTCGTTAGGCAATTTGATTTGCAAATAAATCCTTTTTGAAAGCCCTACTTCTACACAGCTGTAATTTACTCAAATTACATGATCCAATTTTATATCGTCCGTCCAACGTTCCCAAACAGGATAATTTATAATTCCGTTCTATTTATTTCCTAGAATCTATATTTTTGAAAATTCAAGTAAATTTGTTATAGGTACCTACAAAGAGTTAACTTATGAGTGTAATATCGTCACCCTCCTGGCTAAGTGTAGTATCTAACAAACTGTCGTAACTACACTGATACTACCTTCGAAATCGTAGCTTCCTTTTGCATAAGTTCTCTCTAACAATCGTATCCGTATTTTCTACCGTTAAAGAGATATCACATTATTTTAAAACGCTTATCCGTCAAAGTATGAAAAAAAGTAATGCTAACTGTAGTATGTATATACGACTGTTAGTCCGAATGGATTTTCTATTAAAGTAATAAAACTTGCTGTCGTATGTACATTCGATACTTAGCCAGACATCTTATTTGCATTGTTGAAAGTTACGCCGCATTGATTCAAGCCAAAATTTTAATTTGTATGTTATTGTGACTGGCATATAAATACTACAATCGAATGTCCAAAAGAATGTGGACTGAGGTGGGGGCGGGTGAGCGTCGCGTGACCATTCCAACCGCCGACGGCGAATCAAATCTATTCAGTCGTCACATTTACTTCGTCACAAGAGGTCGCGTCTAGGTGTGCTGAAGCGGGATTGACGACTACCTTATTAACGGCTTAAAAAGTAAGTACATATTTAGGTACTTGTGGTTCATTTCTGTTTCGATATGAGGAGTGAAGACATCTTGTGGCGAGAATTCCCAAGGGTCCAATATAATTCCAATTCAATATCCATAATACGTATCTACACGTCTTGTATTCTAATTAATACCTACGATTACTAATTATTATTATTAAAAGAAATGATTTTTTTATCTTTGTATTTAACCTCAAAAACAACTGATCACATTTTAAAAATTCATGCACCAGTGGAGTACTGTGTTATCACTGATTGTAACATAGACTATATCTTAAAAGTTGTGTCTTTCCTGACTTAGTGAAGCACAGTAAGGTTATGCCTCTTTTCAAGGCTGGAAATAACTCTGACCTAGCAAATTATAGACCGATATCGATATTACCGACATTTAGTAAAATATTTGAAAAAATTATTCTAGTTCAATTAACAGTACACTTTAATACAAATAATTTATTGCATACTACACAATTCGGTTTTACTAAAGGTCGGTCTACTACAGATGCAGGCATCAAGCTTCTCTGTAATATATTCGAGACTTGGGAGGAGGCGCAGGATGCATTAGGAGTTTTTTGCGACCTTTCCAAAGCATTTGATTGTGTAGGCCATGCTACACTAGTCAGAAAATTACACCACTATGGCATAAGGGACTCAGCTCTTAATCTTTTGAGTTCTTATCTTTATAATAGGACTCAAAGGGTAGAGATTAATAGTAAAAGGTCCACTGGGACTAAAATAGAATTAGGTGTCCCACAGGGATCTATTTTAGGTCCATTTCTTTTTCTCATCTACAAAAATAACTTGCCTTATCTAGTTCAAGATAGGCATGAGATAGTACTTTTTGCTGATGACACTTCACTTATATTTAAAGTGAAGCGACAACAATTAAATTACGACGAGGTAAACAGTGCTCTCTCAAGTATAGTAAACTGGTTTAGTGTTAATAATTTACTTTTAAATGCAAATAAAACAAAATGTTTAAAGTTTAGCTTGCCAAATGTTAGGCAATTACAAACCAATTTACTACTCAATGATGAGAGAATGATCATGGTAGACTCCACTGTATTCCTAGGTATTACACTAGATTGTAAATTACAGTGGGGTCCTCATATTGATAACTTAGCGAATAGACTCAGTTCTGCAGCATATGCAGTCAGAAAAATTAGAGAAATGTCAGATGAAGAAACAGCGCGCCTGGTCTATTTCAGCTATTTTCATAGTAGAATGTCTTATGGCATACTTTTATGGGGAAATGCTGCCGACATAAATTCAATATTTGTGCTGTAGAAGCGAGCTATTCATGCTATTTATAAAATGTCCCCTATTGAGTCTCTGAGAGAAAAGTTTAAAGAAATAGGTATACTGACAGTCGCCTCTCAGTATATTTTGGATAATTTGTTATACGTTAGAAAAAACTGAAGAAATTTCAAGAAGAAAAGTGATAGTCATTGTATAAACACTAGAAATAAGAATAAGCTAGATGTACCAGTGATAAGACTTAGTAAAGTAAGTAAATCTTTTAAGGGCCAATGTATACGCCTTTACAATAGGATCCCAGAAAACGTTCAAAACCTTTCTATTAATAAATTTAAAAAAGTAGTCAAAGAACGTTTGTGTGCTAAAGCTTATTATAAAGTAAATGATTTTGTTAATGATTGCACACCTTGGGGATAAGATGCAACCCTGCAAGGCTGTCTCTATGTACTTGTGTACTGACTTTTGTTATATTTTACATAGATTTAAGTTTACAATGTAAAATATATATTTCTTTTAAAAGAACAATTTTCCATCTTTTTACTAAAAGATGGGCCCGTGCGAGTTTCTTACGCCGGTTCCTCTCGGCAGGTTAGGGTTGAACCGGTGGTAGCTTTTTTGTTGACTTTCCGAAAATAGCTTTTTAAGTTTTATTTGGAAATAAAAAATTTCATTTTCATTTTCTTATTCTCACGGGAATAATAAAGATACTTATAAGAATACTTACATTATTATTTCGACTGACTATTAATTAGTGATTGTACTAATTACTTTAATTAAAGAAATAGAGATATTTTCAATTCAAGACTGATCGTTTCATGGTTGTGATAATTATATTAAACAAGACGTGCTAAGTTTCTAGTAGTTCATTGATTTTATTAAGACTGTTCATTTCATTGTTATAATTAATATGTTTTTAAGTTAAAAATGTTACTTTAATTAAAGAAATAGAGATGTTTTCAATTCGAGACTAAGCGTTTCATGGTTGTGATAATTATATTATACAAGACGTGCTAAGTTTCTAATAGTTCATTAATTTTATTAAGACTGTTTATTTCATTGTTATAATTAATATGTTTATAAGTTAAAAATGTTACTTTAATTAAAGAAATAGAGATATTTTCAATTCGAGACTGATCGTTTCATGGTTGTGATAATTATATTAAACAAGACGTGCTAAGTTTCTAGTAGTTCATTGATTTTATTAAGACTGTTTATTTCATTGTTATAATTAATATGTTTCTAAGTTAAAAATTTTACTTTAATTAAAGAAATAGAGATTTTTTCAATTCGAGACTGAGCGTTTCATGGTTGTGATAATTATATTATACAAGACGTGCTAAGTTTCTAATAGTTCATTGATTTTATTAAGACTGTTTATTTCATTGTTATAATTAATATGTTTATAAGTTAAAAATGTTACTTTAATTAAAGAAATAGAGATATTTTCAATTCGAGACTGATCGTTTCATGGTTGTGATAATTATATTAAACAAGACGTGCTAAGTTTCTAGTAGTTCATTGATTTTAATAACACTGTTCTTTTCATTGTTATAATTAATATGTTTCTAAGTTTAAAATGTTACTTCAATTAAAGAAATAGAGATGTTTTCAATTCGAGACTGATCGTTTCATGGCTGTGATAATTATATTAAACAAGACGTGCTAAGTTTCTAGTAGTTCATTGATTTTATTAAGACTGTTCATTTCATTGTTATAATTATTAATATGTTTATAAGTTAAAATGTTACTTTAATTAAAGAAATAGAGATGTTTTCAATTCGAGACTGATCGTTTCATGGCTATGATAATTATATTAAACAAGACGTGCTAAGTTTCTAGTAGTTCATTGATTTTATTAAGACTGTTAATTGCATTGTTATAATTAATTTGTTTCTAAGTTAAAAATGTTACTTTAATTAAAGAAATAGAGATGTTTTCAATTCGAGACTGATCGTTTCATGGCTATGATAATTATATTAAACAAGACGTGCTAAGTTTCTAGTAGTTCATTGATTTTATTAAGACTGTTAATTGCATTGTTATAATTAATATGTTTTTAAGTTAAAAATGTTACTTTAATTAAAGAAATAGAGATATTTTCAATTCGAGACTGATCGTTTCATGGTTGTGATAATTAATTAAACAAGACGTGCTTAGTTTCTAGTAGTTCATTGATTTTATTAAGACTGTTCATTTCATTGTTATAATTATAAATTTCATTGTTATAAATATTGTTATAATAATGTTTCTAAGTTAAAAATATATAATTTCACAAAGAATGTACTTAGTTTAATTTGATAACACCTATAGAATGTTCGTTGTAACTGACTGCTCACACAGAAATGTAAAACAAAGTTCTCACAAAGTGACGTATCTGATTTGTTCGAGCTTAACTAATTACCAAAGTTTTTAAAGCCTTTGCGATTCATATTAAAGCATAAAGATAGCCCAAAGGATCTGAAATCAGTAAATAGTTTGTTGATAAACCTAAAAATAAGAAATCCATAAGGCAAAATACATAACACTCAACCGAAAAACAGTTGCCCTGCAAAAGTAATATTTTCCAGTTACGACACATAGCCAGGAGGGCGACGATATGGTATAACTTTCAACACATTTTTTTTCGCGGGGTATTGCTAGATATAATATTAATTAACCTGTATCTAAAAACATAATTAGGTTAAACTTTTTTTAAACGCGCTTTAAGTTACGTATTGGACCAAAAAATTAAAATTCCTATCCCGCCATAAAAATACTCTTAAAAATCGCCATAAAAATCTTCGCCATTATGTAGTCTAATTTCATCAAAATCGGTACAGTAATTTCGGAGCCTATACAATGCAAACAAAAAAATAAAAAACAAATCAAAACAAGAACTACTCGTTTGAACTAAAATGTATCCTACTAACTACTATATTAATGTGAACATTTGTGAGGATAGATGAACGAATGGATTTATGGATGGATGTTTGTTACTTCATGCAAAAACGACTGAACGATTTTGATAAAATTTGGTAGTGTTTGAGCTTCGGATACTGTGTTTCATAGGCTAATTTTTATCAGAAAAAAAGTACAGTATTCTCGTTAGAGCCGCGCGCAAAAGCTACTTTTTGAATAAACTCTACAAACTAAAGTTTTATTGACTCATACTGTGGCAATTATAATGACCTTGTTAGAAGTGGCAGAAAATTCCATAAACTTGTGGTCCCCAGCCTCTTATTCCGCCGGTTCTTAATAGGCTCACTTTATAGCGGCACTACTTCGCGTTACTCCAGTCTCCAAGTCCCAATACTGGCCACACCCCTCGTAAACTAGCAAATGTAAATGTTTGTTTCTTATAATAAAACTACGAACTAGTTAACTAACATCGTTTGCGTGGAATTTACTGTTAATATATATTATGTCACCGTAAAATTGTAAAAACCGTTATATTGTAAAAAAAAACTAGTGAAATTGTAAAATGTTGATAGACTTCCGATGCGAATATTCTGCCTATAATTTAACAAAATAATTTTCGTTAGATTTTAATATATAGTTATAAATCTTTCGACATATTTTTACAATCTCGTTAGTTATTATACAAACTAATAGTTTTTACAATTTTACGGTGACATACCTATATATTAGGAAATGGATTACGGAAACCTTTAAAAAACTGAACTTTTAGATAAGTTTCAGAGAATAGTCGGAACAAACAGACAAACCGACAGACAGATGGACAGACAAAAATTTTAAAAACTAATTTTGTATTGAAGGTACCTAACGTATAATATACTTTTTATGCATTTACCGAAAAGCTGTTGTTTGAAATTACAAACAGACACTTCAATTTTATTTATTTGTATAGATTGTAAGTGCCGAACATACTTTCATGTGAATTTAGGGAGAAGCTGATAATTTTAATTACAATCAGACCTATATAGATCTATTTGCTTAGAACTAAGAAGGTAAACAAAGTACCTACTCTCTGAATATATTATATTTTATCATGTTTTTATGAACCGATGACGACAATTTAATAAAAAAAAAAAAACTTAAAATGAAGTGAAAATGGAAATATGCCTAAATTAAATTTATTGAATTGTTATTGACTATATAGCTTATATTGTTGTTTCCAAGTTTGGTTAGAACAATGCAGGCTGACAGTGGCGTAGGGTTCCTATAACTCCTCTATCGGCTTCCCTTGGCACTTACCTTTTGTAAACCTTCATAGAAATCCCTACCTATTATACAGGCTCCGGCTTCCCTATGAAGGAGAAGCAGCCTTAGCCACTGAAGGCTGATCACCTGATTTTATGACAAGAAAGATGGTCCATGCGTCGGACGGGCATGTAAAAAGTCGGTCCTGCGCCTGATCTCTCGCCAGTCGTGTCGGTCATGATCTGCCCCACTGGGTTACAAGAGTAAGTAAAGAAAGAGTGCTCTTGTGTACTGCGCATACACCTGGGTACTATAAAAATAAATCCTGCGAAGCTGGCTGCGTTTCAATGAAACCGGCCACCGTCACCTAAATCGGTGTAGGGAGCTATTATTATTATTATTGACTATATATAAAGTTAAAAAAGATATATCTTAACAATATAAAAGAGTAACTGTATAAATAAAATGAATAATATTTTTTGCAAATAGCATTCAACTGAACATAATATACACAATACAATACGTCTCGGTAGGAACTAAACTTGAAACTGAACGTTCGATGCCTCTGACTTGGGCGTCGTTTGTTAAAGATAAACAAACCACAGACCCACTTGAAGTTGATCTTGGCTTTACAAGTTCGGTTTAGATTTAGTCGCAATCAAACTAGCATCTATCCATTACTTGTACTGACCGAGCAAATTCAATCTCAAACTCAAGTTACGTATAGCAGATTCAGAATAAAAGTATTACCCACTATAATATACATATATACCGCGTACTGTAAAACTCTGGAATGAATTGTCACCAGCAGTATTTCCGGACCATTACGACCTGCAAACCTTCAAGAAGGGAGCGTATTCAATCCTAAAAGGCCGGCAACTTCTCTGATGTTGCGGGTGTCCACGGGCGACGGTAATCTCTTTCCATCAGGTGATCCGTTTGCTCGTTTGCTTATAAAAAAAATAAAAAATAAATAAATCATATAATATCTAAGGTATGTAACATTACATGTAACCATAAATTTTGCCGCAATAAAAAGTAGCCTATGTCCTTCCAACTGGCCTAAAGTATACATATCCATGGCAAATTTCATCATATTATTACGAGTAAGCCGAGTAGTTTCGGGGCCTATTCAATGCAAAGAAATAAAAAAGTAAACAAAAGTTTATAGTATTAGTATAGATAAAAATACACACAGAAGAGTGTACTACGTTTAAGGCGCTGTGAGTAGTCAACTATGAAATATTCGTGGGGGTGAAGGAGATGAGTGGGGGACGTGCCGCCCCCGTTACTGCGGGGGACTTCATGCGAAATACGTCAAAGTGATGTGTCTATAATGTACAAAAGCGTAATTTCGATACAATCGTAATGTGCTTCATAGCCTAGCGGGGTTTTGCCCGCCTAAAGCAAAGCGTAGCGTCTAGGTTCAAATCTCATTACAATTTATTATATTTCAAAATGTCTATTTTCTGTCTAGGTCAATTAAAAGAAGTCTATTTCCTAATTTTGTGCCAAATTTAGCCATTGCGATTTGAGAAAGTTAAGTTTTTTAGTAAGTAGTTAAAGGGTAAAAAAAATCTAAAAAAAAAAGCTCAATTAAGTCACTGAACTCCTAAACGGCTGTACCGATATTAAGTAATGAAAAATTTTGTGTGTCTTCAGGTTGATTCGAGAATGGCTTAGATTTGCAATCGGACCTGGTAGGTGGCGCTGCTGTCAGTAGTCAGTACGTCAACAAATTTAATTCTAAGGCGGTACGAAGTTTGCCGGGATAGCTAGTATTATTATAATATGCGGTCGAAGTACTGCGGAATACGCACACTACAACATGTAACACATTACACAATACACATTATGACATCACACACGTTGACGTTTCTTCCTAGGACGACATTTCAAAATTTTATATATTTCGCATTTTTCAGCGGTTACAAAATCTAAACTTGCTTTTGCCTGCAACTTCGTTCGCGTAGCACAAAGCTAAATTTTATCGACTGATTTTATACAATACATAAATACACAATAAAATTTAATATCAAATATTCCCATTCTCCATACATGAAACTTCGGCTATCTGACAGCAAAAAAAAAATACAATTTCAAATACCTAGTTTCTGACATTTGTGGTTTAACCAAATAGTCTCTTCGGCTACATCATATTAATTGTAAATATTGTTTTATTTAATCTATTACTAATATAATACAGAGAGAAGGTTTATTTGTTTGTATGTTTGTTTGTTTGCATTGAATAGGCTCCGAAACTACTGGAATGATTTTGATGAAATTTAGGACAGATATAGAATAGACAACGGGGAAGCACATAGGCATACTTTTTATTGCCGAAAAATGTACGATTCCATCGAGATTTCCTTTTGCGCGCATGAAGTCGCGGGCAACACCTAGTCTAAATATATAAAAGGCAAACCTGACTGACTCATCTATCAAAGCACAACCGAAACTACTGAACAGATGTTGCTAGAATTTGGCACAGATAGTTGTAATGACGTAGGCATCCGCTAAGAAAGGATTTTTGAAAATTCGCCCCCTACAGGTAACAAAGGGGTTAAAATTTTGTGTGGAAACCGAACTTTACGCGGACAAAGTCGCGGGCAAAAGCTAGTAAAAAATAAACGTAGATTACTAAATAAGTACATGTTCCTAATATCTGTTCATGGTGATTAGCATTAGAATTTATTATAATAATATGTATGAACTTTACAAACCAACAGAATAATATTTAGGTATATATATATTTACTTATTCTGTTGTCAATCAATGTTGTCAATTTTGAATCAAATATGTTTTTTCTTTCGTCGTGTAATAAATTATATCAATAATTTCGGTTATTTTACGTCAGTCTGACTGGCAGCTCGGTTTGCATACCGACGTTTGATTTTTGGTGGTGAGTTCAAATCCCGGTAAGATAAATATTATTTTTGTGATTCATAAAATGTCTTTGTTTTTATTTAATATTTATTTATTTTTTATTAATTTTTATCGTTGTACTAAAACTACGACCAAAGCTCGGTCTCCCTAGTACCTACTTATAAAGAGTTTTTGTACCTCCATCTTAAAGCTTTGGACTAAAAATTTGGACATTCATCGAATACAATCTTTTCATACTTTATATAATATAATCTACACTAATATTAACAACAACTTAAAGTAACTAATAATAAAATAAGTACATAATTAACCATATACTTTTATTACTGGGAAAACAAGCATCGCTCGGAGTTTTATAGTGCGACAAAAAAAAAGAAAAAAAATCGTCTGACCGGGATTCGAACCCGAGACCAATTGGTCGCAACAACGCAAAAAGCAAAAGGGCTACCAAGCGTCTTACGTCAGATTGCGAAATTACGCATATGTTATAAGTATTACACGACGAAAGAAAAACTAATATTGACTTAACCTTTATGCAGACGACATAAAGGTCCATTCGGGGGTAAAATAAATTTGAACGGACTTTCAACAATAAATTCGAATAATTTTTGAGCAGAAAAGAGGGGAAAAATTTGACATACGTCTCATTAGCAAGAGGCCTAAGCCGGTACTGTCTTATTCAATAGATATGAAAGAGAAGGCATGACAGGTCGCCATTTCGCGATGTTTCATTCGACTCGTACGAATTATTTATCATTGAAATAAATTAATACTAACAAATATCACATTCTATACGAAAAATCAAAACAACAATTCCCTTCCTTTTATTATGTTTTACGAAACTGCAAATAATTTTCGCATTTCTGTTCACAAATAATACAGTTACAACTCCAAGAATTTATATTTTAATGATTACTTCATGATTTTTTTTTATCGAGAAAATGTTCAGATAACGTGTTTTGAAAACGAAGGTCCCTTAGCAAATATGATCAAAATTAACATATATTTTTTTTGCTGCACTAAAATGTATCCATTCGTCTCAAAAAATTTTTGAAAGAAGCGTATTTCTAGGGTAAGAGCGCCTTAAGTAGTAATTTCCATGGTCGTTATAAAAGTCAACAAACGTGTTCGCCTACTAAAATACGTAATAAAATCGGCCAAGTGCGAATCTGAGCAGCGTACTAAGTATCCGTTATCCGTACCAGTTTATCAATATATATTTACTTATAATATATTGTACTTATTTTGTACGAAGTTTTTGAAGTTAGCGCATATAACAAGTAAGTCCTCTATATCTTTTTTTATCTTTATTTTATTTAAGAGGATTTTGCCTTGTACTTACAAAGTTATAGGTACATAGATAAAAGCCTTTATAGTTTTCTTTCAAAATTCATCACATGGACTACTATCATGAATTTTTTCAGATTTTTTGAGCCAGTTGTTTAGCATTTAGAGGGGGGGGGGGGGGGAGCTTTATAGTTGAATATCTCATATAAAATATCATATATATAAAAGGATACTTCAATCAAATAACTTCTCAATGTTTCTAAAAACCTATCTAATGATACACTTCTTACACGCGATGTAGGTACCCCAAAAACTTTTTTTTCATGATTTTATTTTCGTTACTTTGTCGGCGTGTAAACTTTGCATGGATATATGTGTTTAATACAAGTTTTATCTTTCTACTACTTACCGCGACGGACATGCCGAAACTATATAATATAATGGTTCCAAAACGTGACATACGGAATCCTAAAAACAACTCTGAATTTTACATTTTATTCACACTCCACAGCAATCATCCTGAGCTCATATTTTTACTTTTTTAGCTTATAATGTTGAGTTTACAAAATCTAGACTAGTATTCCCCGGGTCGTTAAAGTAAATGGCTGTAGATTTGCCGTTAACAGGCGCAATATACGGGTCCTGGTTTACGGCTGCGGTCGCAACATATAACTAACTTTTAACATTTCGTTTCAGCATTCCGTGTAATCTAGCTCAAATATATAGATTTATTGTTCAACATAAACTCGTGGAAAATATTTGTCCCCGCTTTTATTTATTGGTTCTTTACTGACATTTTTGTATTGTAAAAGAAATATTTGCTGATAGTGTGTTTTTATTTCAATACCAAAATAACCTCCAACTACTTAATGGGTGCAATGTTCACATTAAGATTTCAAGTCGTTACAATTTTTATTGCTTAAGCGTCAGTTCATATCGAAACGAGACGGTAGGCGACGCGGCGCTGAATCCATACTTCCATACTAATATTATAAATGCGAAAGTAACCCTGTCTGTCCTGTCTGTAAACCATGGGGAAGGACATAGGCTACTTTTATCGCGGGGCATATACGGTTCCCGTGGGTTACTGTACTTACGCGGGTGGAGCCACGGGCATCAGCTAATTTTTAATAAAGAGATTCAACGTTAAACTTTATTCACTACACAAGAAATAACAAATGTTTCATTGCAAGAAGAATTCTTGCAATGAAACATATTTTGTATTTTCGTATTTATATAATAATGTCAAACTCCCGTTCCCGCTCTAGCAATGAAACGTGTATCTTCTTGTATATTGAATTAAGTTCAATTTTGAATCACTATTTTTAAAATGCAGTGTCGTGTCGCGTATCTTCTCGTTTCAGTGTGAACTGACCCTTAGAATTTACTTCTTACTTTTATAATAGACCTATAAGTCTCGGCATAAAATGGTATTTAGGTTTTTAGATCACGACTCCATTAAACCTAATGTAATTGTCGCAGATTTCTTAAATCTTATCTTAATCTCCTTTTACTTAAATATTATTACTGCTTGAAAATCAATACGGGAATATCTGGTTAGTTTTTCCATAATATTTACCTATTTCACATTTGGTATATTTGAAAGCATATACTTACAGTTCTTGAGAAAATAATAATATACTTTTCCTTACTAGCGACTTTGACTAGGCGTTATGTACAATTACTAAGCTTTTACCCTCGGCTTCGCCCGCGTGGATTAGTTGTTCTTGGAGAAAAAACTTCTTCAGCAAATAACTCTACTCACTGCAATATATTTCTGTATACAATATTAAAAATTTTTTTAGGGTTTCGTACCCAATGGGTAAAAACAGGACCCTATCTTATAGCTTCTGAAAATACCATACAAAGTTAATAATAAGTATGAACTGAGTACGGGCAGCTAGTTTAACTGTCTTGTCCAACCGCTATGTCCTTGTATTTTAAATCTGGAATATCTTCGAAAATATTCATTTGAATTACATGCTGTAAAGGGCCATATTGATTTAAATAAAATATATAATGTATTTAAGTTACATAATTGGATAAGGATTAATGCTATATTGTTTAAAATTGCTTCGTAAATAAGCCATTATATCTCGTAAAAAGTACTACAGTATTGTACACCTTTTTAAGGTGTACAATACTGTAGTACATTATTTTAATCTATCTCATAGGGTTCAGCCAGCGTTTGCAATGTAAGCGCAAAAATGTATTTATTTACGACATTAGAAACCTCTAAAATTATCAGTGTTTCTCTACTATATTATGCATGTTATATATATATATATTAGGTTGGGGAAAAAGTTTCTTCGCATTTTATATAAAAATTCAAAAGGTTTTTTTATAAAGTTTATTTACAAGTGACTAAAGTATATAGGTGCCATTTTGTTCGATAACTTTTTGCCATCTTGTTGGTAGGTACATGATCCCATTGCTATAAAATTTTTGGGGCTTCTGATGAAAAAACTGCGACAAGTGGTTTTGGCAGTCCTCTTGTGATGTCAACCTGACACTGCCTAAGGAATTCTGCAGCGACCGAAACAGGTGGAAATCTGAAGGTGCAAGGTCAGGACTATACGGAGGATGCATTAACACCTCCCAGCCAAACTCCCGTAATTTTTTCTGAGTGGCTAAAGATGTGTGAGGTCTAGCGTTATCATGGTGAAAAACCACACCCCTTCTGTTGATTAATTCCGGCCGCTTTCTCTCAACTTCTTGCTTTAATCTCATCAGTTGTTCGCAGTACAGTTCAGAATTGATGGTCCTGACTGGCGGTAACAGCTCATAATGAATAATGCCCTTCCAATCCCACCACACACACAGCATCACCTTGTTGCGAGTTAACCCGGGTTTCGCCACAGTCTGTGAAGCCTGACCGGCCTTTGACCACGATCTTTTTCGCACGTTCTTGTCGTACGTGATCCACTTTTCATCACCAGTTATCAGCTTCTTCAAAAATGGTTCGGTTTCATTACGTCGTAATAAAGAATCACAAATGAGTACACGGTTTATTAGGTTTCTTTCAGTGAGCTCATGAGGCACCCAAATATCGAGCTTTTTTGTGTACCCAGCTTTTTTCAAATGCGCCAAAACCGTTTTGTGGTCAATCCCCAGTTCTTCAGCTACATCGTAACTACTAATATGCCGATCTTGCTCCACTTTTTCAAAAATGGCAACAGTTTTGTCCGTAACAGGGCGACCAGAGCGACGTGCATCTTTGATATCAAAATTTCCGGATTGAAAACGCTTAAACCAAATTTGCGCTACTCTCACAGATACTGCATTAGGTCCATAAACATCACAAATTT
Source organism: Glaucopsyche alexis (assembly GCA_905404095.1). Classification (NCBI taxonomy): domain Eukaryota; kingdom Metazoa; phylum Arthropoda; class Insecta; order Lepidoptera; family Lycaenidae; genus Glaucopsyche; species Glaucopsyche alexis. Next base: position 9,662,814 of record FR990048.1, read on the forward strand.
TTTTCGCGCCTTGTGTTGCATTTTTACCTTTTTTGTAATAAAATTTTAAAATGTATCGAAATTCTTCATAAGAATCACTCATTTTAACAATAAGAAAAACAAATGAAAATCTCAAATTTACCTAATTTGAATTTGGAATTGTCTTCTGTAAAATTAAAACTTTTTAATGATACCAAAATCAGCCAGATACAATTGGTATAGCCCAAGATATTTTATGACAAGTTCATACATACTATAATGCGAAAAGACTTTTTCCCCAACCTATTATATATATTATAAACCTTTCTCTTGAATCACTTTATCTAATAAAAAACCAAAAAACCGCATCAAAATCTGTTGCATATTGTTAAATATCTAAGCATATATAGGGACAGACAGATAAAGCAACTTTCTTTTATACGTTTTGTATATACCTACATTTATTATGTCCCATCGAACAAGTTGCCGCTCGACCACGCGTAAATACGAACTTCAACCACGTCTGCAGTCGTTGCGGATACTTCCTTGTTCAAATATTTTGAGGCGCAGTGCAAAGGAAATGCTTAGAAACTGGTCTAGCAGGAACTTTGTGGATATTGTAGATGCTTTTGATATTTTTTCCTTTTATTTGAATATATTTATAGCTACAAAATAAAGATAAAACATTTCGCAGCAACATCCTATGTAAATCAAAACAGTCACATACATCCCATAATGGCCACCGCTAATCTGTGAAACGCAACAGATTACAAACTGAGATTTAGGGACAACCGGGATCACGTACTAGTTGTCGACATATACTGTCTTATAAACGACTTGTGCCCTGTCAAAACAAGCCTAGGTAAATCCCAAGGAGCCGTAAACCATTTGGACCCGGCCTCGAGAGCCTCACTAACTGAATTATGGCTCCCCCGACACCACAAAGGATGACCGACCAACAACAAAGTTTAATATATCGCGAAACTTGAGCCCAGAAAAAATATATGGAAACTTAAGTGATCAAATTGCTCTCCGCGAACGTTTAGAGTTTGAGAGGTCGTGATAAATTATATTGATGGATTCCCATAACCCATTTCGATTATGCGCGTTATATTTTCGAGGAATTCACTATCCCTCAAGCAACTATAATAGTATATATAGCACACGTACGGATTTGGTTGCCACGGTTTAGGTTTCTCTTTAAAATTAGGGAAAAAATCCTGTAGGGGGAGAATTTTTGAAGGTTATTTTTAGAAGTTTGTATTTTCTTGTTTTTAATTAAATTAAGCTATAACATCGATATAACATCGACAAGCGACTTGATATGTCAACCTGTAGAAAATAAACTTTTGGTAAAATTTAAGTAGTATTGTAATAAGGGACAGAATAATATAACAGAACATTATTTTTTATTATTTGTTTATCAGTTTATTTAAGTTTGGGAAAAAGTATTCTTGATAGTTGTAACACTGCACAAAAATCGGAATGCACTGTAAATAGAACTCTGTACTAGATACAATACAATAGAGCTCAAAATCAAACACACGAGTGCCGAGCTCTTATAATGGTTTGGTCCAAAACAAATCGGTACGTGATTTGAAACAAATCAGAATACATACTGTATAAGCATTTTAATGTCTAACACTTAGGGTCGATTCATACCAAATCGAAATGATACGCGACATGGCGCTTATTTTAACCCCTTAACCGCCAAATTAAAGGCAGCAAAGTAAAATGAATAAAATGTACATTTTCTTATTTAATATAAGCCACATAAACACAATAATAATAAAAAATCTCAAAAACATTATTCTAAAATCTCAAAAACATAATTTATGTTTATTTTACAGATTCAGGTGTATTTTATAAATTTAAATAGTAAAATTAACGTATATTGAAAATTAGGCACCGAAAAATACGAAACAGTAACCTTACACGTGCAAGCTCAAAATCGATCAACTTTGTTTGTGGTTAGTGACAATAATTATAAATATATTCCTGTTTTATTGTTAAAGTTTAAGTAAAAGATTATCCTTTTATTAAGCAACTCGTAAATAATCACTCTTTTTATGATCAATTTTACTCTACACTTAAATTTGTAGGTGTACCCAATTGCGTACGGCGGTAAATGGGTTAACATAGTTTAAAAAAAACTTTATCTGTTACACAATAAGAAACACATTTCATTGTTAGAGTTCGAATATCACGGTATACCGCGCTGCACAGCGCATGTTCTATATATAACTGATGTCATATGAAACTTGTATCTTTTTGTGTAGTGTTTAAAGTTCAATTTTGAATAAATAGCTTACTAGCTGTTGCCGCGGCTCCGCCCGCGTAAATACAGTATTCATCGGGAACACTGTATTCTTTCGGGATAAAAAACAGCCTATGTTTTAATCCAGACCCTAAACTACTAAAATACCAAATTTCATCAAAATCTGTTCAGTAGTTTTTGCGTGAAAGAATAACAAACATCCATCCATACATCCTCACATACTTTCATATTTATAATATTAGTAGGATAAATGAAGCGCCGCATAACGTCACGTATCATCACGGTGTGAACTGACTCTTAGCCCTGTTGCACACGTCCCGCTGGCCGATTCTGTATCGTACATTTTGTGAGTTAATCACTGAGTTAGTAACGAAACGGAGGAGTGAGTAACGGAAAGTCTCACTTTTCTATTCGCTATAATACAAAAGAGAGACTTTCCATTACTCACTCCTCCGTTTCGTTACTAACTCAGTGATTAACTCACAAAATTTACGATACAGAATCGGCCAGCAGGTTGGCGGGTAACCGGTGCCGGGTAGTCGGTCGCGAAGTGTATGACCATGTATGATAGCTTTCACACGTACCGGCATAATTATTCGGCTGGTCCGGCGCGGCGCCGGGTGCACGCCGGGTAGCCGCCGGCTTCCAATCTCTGGGTAAGGGCCAGGCCACACGGTGCGGTACGGCTGCGGCGCGGCGTCTGAGCGGTGTCGCAACGGGTCTCTTAAATATAAAAATATATGGTATGCCACACGGCGCGTCCGGCGCCGCTCCGACGCCGCACCGCAGGCGCACCGGACAGCGGCGCGAGGCAGATGAGGCGGGGAGGGGTGCAAGCAGTGCGGTGCCGCGGCGGCACCGCTCAGTTGTATGTATGGCGTAGGGAGAAGTGTACGTTCGTTAGAATCAACGTATAATTTCGTGATACTGATATATATTATACAAAAAAATAATTTTCCATTGTTTATTGTAAACTGTCGTCAACAAGGCAAGCCCTTAGCCAAGTCAACCCTGTTGCGGTGCCGCAGCGGCGCCGTAAGAACATTGCGACGCCGCACTGCTCGGTGTGGCCGCCAGTGCGGTGCGGTGTATTGCGGTACGGTGCGGCGCCGCGCCGTGTGGCCTCACGCTAACGGTTAGCCGGCCGCCGGACTCACAGTGGTGTATGGAACACGTTGCCTGCTTTCATACGCATCGGCCGTCATACGATCACGTCTAGTACAACCGCGTAGAGTGCACGCCCACGTCGTTTTGTTTACACATACTAATTACGTTAACTTGTAGTAATTTATATTTATGGTAAAAATTAGGTAGATAATGGAAATAGATATTGTAATTTTTTATAGGTAAAAAGACGAAGGAAAAGAGGATATTGACATCCTACAATTCGTGAAAATTTTGTTTTCATCTTTAAGTAAGTCTGGAAATAATTATATGTAGAATTCTCCACACTGTTATTAGGTCCTTTCGACCCTTATACCCGATGTCCTGATAGCCGCACTAGACTTAAGGGCAGTTTGTCTAATGCAGAGCTTAAGTGAATTCGCAACACGGTATATTATACAACTACCAATGCGATTTTATCAATAATAATTGAATTGCCAGTTTTACAATATTATACTCGTATTAAGCTCATTATACTATTACAGTACATTATTTTTTATTCATTTTGGTTACATATTAATATTATTTTCACTATTTTGAACCGGTCTAGGTGGATACTTTTGATGTCAACTGGGCATGAAGTACCTAATTGAAAAGTGAAATAATTCTTGATTTTTAAAAATTATTATTCTAATAAAAAGAGAAAATATGTAATCAGTTCATTTTTAATAAAAATTATACTATTTTATCGTTATTTGACTTGCGCATCACTAAAATTATATTGATAATTCATTCGTTCTACGCGGACATAAGGTCGAGTATTAAAAAAATATTTAGTTATTATAAACAACAAAGATAGTCTTAAGTATCGTACTTTGCTGACGAGGTCATTATCAAATCGTTGTATAAACATCGTTACTTATGAGAGAAACAAATAATGTATCCTTCGGGAAATGGACCTTGACTTTCTTTTGTTGTTAATTTGTTTATTTAAGATATTGTTTATAGTATATAAGTTATTGGAATTGTATTGAAAAGCAGTCTTAGCTAGAGCAGCCGTCGCGACGTTACCTCAAGATAGTGCAAGATTACTCTTTGTGTATTATATCACAATAAAGTAATAATAAGTATACCGAAGTGATCACTTGAAGCCTCTACACTCACACCGCCCATTACAATTGGTGTCAGAAGCAAGGGATAAGTCCTGGCGAAAAAACGGATCAACTGAAGATTTCAGCAAGTAAGAATTATATTGTCTCGTACGTATACATTCTCAATAACCTTCGGGTATTGACTTCCTCGGAAAGTTACTCGCCATATGAAGCAGTTGAAGAGAGAAGAGGTCCAGTGAGTCTAGTCCCAAGTCATCGGTCGAAACCATACAACCGAAGCGACAAGCGACGAGACTACGGTCACCATCAGCAGTGAAGCCATCACCGACGGTTACGCCACGGTAGCGGCAACGTCAGCATCAACGGTCGACGTGCACTCAAAATAGGAACCAGTAGTCTACGGACAACGGCTTAGAAGCTCCACGACTCCGCAATACTCCTACTCACGTAAGGAAAACTGTATTGTGTATTTTAATTATTTTTTTCGCAATTAGTTTTTGTCTAACAGTTTTATATAAAAAAAAATCAAGGTCCATTTCCCGAAGGATACATTATTTGTTTCTCTCATAAGTAACGATGTTTATACAACGATTTGATAATGACCTCGTCAGCAAAGTACGATACTTAAGACTATCTTTGTTGTTTATAATAACTAAATATTATTTTAATATAGATCAAAAATAACAAATATTACAATCCTCCCCCGTTAAGAAGGACAATACCTTGTCATTAATATTTTAGATTCCTTTGAACACATAATAAGCATTTTCTTAAACATATACATTACGTTTCTTATGCAAAATAATTTCATGCAACAATTTTACTTATGTTTACATTCAATTTACTTTTAACTGAGCTATTCTACTACTCCTTCGCAAAGGTTCCTTAACAACTGTTTCACTAGTAGATGGAATTTCTTCTAATTCTATATCATTTTGACTATTATTATTTACCTTTAAAGTTATACAATTCGTAATTCTACTACAACAATTTCTTGTGTCTTCTAATGCTAATATTCTACTACGATTAGTACAAAAGAACTTACGATTATAAATGTATTTTCCAAAACGATATAATATATAAAATCCTATTACTTTTAAAATAGAAATCACTATATACACAAAATAAACATTACTTTTAAAATAGAAATCACTATATACACAAAATAAACATTATTAGTAATTCTACTGTAAATTGTTTCTTTTTCTAAATTTTCAATTATTTCGTCAATTTTATCAATTTTATGACTTGCGATATTTAAACTTTCTAAATCTAATTTCTTGTGTAATCTCAAGGGTAAAAATTCTACTTTTGTGATATTCTTATCTTTTAACTTACGACAACAATTGTCGTTCATAATATCTATCTTCGGTAATACAGAATTATATTCACTGAACAACCCAGTGTTTTCTGTTTGTAAAATCACGTTTATAGTATAAAATTTACAATTTTCTGCTAATGATAGAATTCCAGTATGTATTAAATGAAAATCAAAAGGTTCTTTATTTTTACAGCTTAATGTTCCTAAAGTTCTTTGTGGTACAATATATAACCACTTATTTTCTGTATGTAATTTAAAATACTGTTCATTATTTATAAATGTTATTCTGGTATCACATTCACCAGGAATATTTTGTTTTCCAAGTAACAATTCTGTTTCACATGTTGGATTTCCATGTACAGAATATAAAGGCGAATCTATCTTACAAATATAATTACTGTTTGATAACTTTTGACAATTTTCTAGATTTTCTAAATATGTGTAGTGTATCTTGTTATTTGACATCATAAAATATTTCTCTTTAGGTAAAATAAACACAAATGTATTATCCTTATTTCTAATCGGTACAGGTACAAGATTATATATTTCGTAGCTAGTTTGGGTAATTAAAGGTGTTTTTATAACAAATACAAGTTTATCATTCATGTAATAACATACTAATTTAACTAATGATAAAAGTTCTGATGCTTCGCTTAATATCAAACTCATGGGATATTTTGTTTGTAAAGGTAAGTGTGGCACAGTTTTTCTAAGTTCTGTTATAAATTGCTCAGGCGTCACAATCATTGGATGTAATGCATTACTTTTTGCAAATAGAATTGCATTTATAATTGTCGAAATTTCATTGCTTACCTCTGAAGTTATTAAAGTTAACAAAGATAAATGTTCATCAATGTCTTGTTTTAGATTTATATTAAAAATAAACCTATCTACATTTTTCGTATAATTTGAAAGAATTAATAAATTTTTATTGAAAAGTATTTCATTTTGTTCTAGATCTGTGATCGTATTATTAAAATTCGAAATAGTAGATTTTATTATATTCGTTTGACTTTTTAATAAGGATAAAATATCTTTTTCATGTGCATCTAAATTAGTAATAGCGTTGTCATACTTTTCTGCATCTTCACTATCTAATGTACCAAATAAAACCTTAAATATACTACCTACACTGTCTATATACGATCTTTTAACTCTACGATTATTATTAACTCTACCGGTTAATTCCTTTAATATATTTTCTTGATTAAATAATTGAGGAATAATTTGATCTAAAACTATAAATGACGTATCACATAAAGATAAATTATTAAATTTTTGATGACTACATAATATTTTAGTTTGAACGTATGTATTATCGATTAAATCTATTTTCTTATGTATATCTGATATATCTATGTAACTTATCATTGACCATTCACTATCATAATGATTTACCTTTCCTATATTTTCAAAGTATATACCTCCAGTTTCGATCTTACTTAAATTATAAGGACTATAACTATTTCCTTTTATTTCGCTCGCGAAGTATAAGAGTGTGGCCACAAAGATGATCATTCTGAAACAAAGGCATGTTTCAATCTATTGGTGTGGACTCTCATTTTGTTTTTCTTAGTTTGGATGGTTACGTTTACTGGTGAATTTATTTCTGTTATTTTATATGGTCCTAGCGAATAAGGCGATAACTTTTTTGATTTTCCTATCTTTACTTGTTCGTTACTTAAATAAACTAAATCTCCTACTTTATAATCTACAGTTTTACATTTCTTATCATATATTTGTTTATTTACTAACTTTGAGGCTAATAACTTTTCTCTTGCTACTTGCCTTGATTTTCTTAACCTTAAAACTAACTCGTCTAGATAATTGTTATAGCAATATTTGAATTCTGGTTCTTTAATAATAGATGTTGGCAATTTCGCTTTATTACCAAAAATCAATTCAAAAGGTGTAAAATGCGTGGAAGTATGAGTGCTTGTATTATAAGAAAACATAGCAAAATCTAACCACTTGTCCCAATTTGACTGATCTTCATTTACGTAATGTTTTAAATAATCTGCCAAGGTTGAATGACTTCTTTCTAATGCTCCATTAGATTGCGGATGGTAGGCTGTTGTGTTTATTTTCTTCATCTTAAGTATCTTTGAAATTTCTTTAATTAATGTGGAAGTAAAATCTGACCCTCTATCGGTTAGCAAAATATCTGGTGTCCCAAATTTACAAACAAAGTTTCTAACAAAACAATCTGCTATAGTTTCAGCGTTGTGCTGTTGTAACGGAAAAGCCTGTGAAAATTTAGTTAAATCATCTTGCAATGTTAAAATATACTTATTCCCGCTTTCTGTCATTGGTAAAGGACCTACTATGTCTAATGCTACTTTTTCAAATGCTTCAGTCGATGTTGATGTGATCTCCATCGGTTGTTTGCTTTTCTTTCTATCTATTTTATTTTCTTGACAAGATGTGCAACTTTTTATGAATTCTTTAATATCATTATTCATGGTATCCCAGCGATAATTCGATTTTATTTTTTTATATGTTTTATGAAACCCTATATGACCTGAAATTGGATTTGAATGATTTTCAGCTAGAATTGTCGGTATATCCTCCCTCTTTGGAGTCTTGACTCCGTCAAGATAAACTTTAATTATTATATTAGTGTCTTTAAATATATATCTTAAAATTGTTCTTACTTTATGCCATTTTAAATGAATGTTTGGAAATCGTTTAAAATGAATTTCTTGTATATTTTTTATACACAATTTATGTTTTAAATTTTTGAAGGATTCAAATAAATCTTCATAAGTTACTTTATCCCAATAATTAATATTCGGGAAAACAAAAAATAGCGTATTTTCTCCTTGACGTTCAATGCTTATAACATTATACTGTTTAGGTTTACATTTCTTTACTTCTTCTATGTAAGATTCATACTTTTCAAGATTTTTATTATTTTCAATACATAAATCACACGGTAATAATATTACTTTATTTGCTTTACTAGGGATTTGTTCTTTACATTCTTCTAACTTACTTGATAAAATAGGTTTTCTCTCAATTGCCTTCAAAAAAGAAGAATAACTTTCACTATTCCTCGTGACTGTAAAAATGTTTTCAATGCTATCATTTTTCTTTTCCTCTGACTTTATTCTACTTAATGCATCTGCATTTTGATTCAATTTTCCTGCTTTATAAATAATCTCATATTCATATTCTTCCAAAAGTAATCTCCATCGAACTAATCTAGATCCGGGATCCTTAACATTCATTAACCAAGTTAAAGGTTTGTGATCTGTTATAATACGAAACTTACGTCCATATAAATATGGTCTAAAATGTTTTACAGACCAAACTATGGCTAACAACTCTTTTTCTGTTGTGGAATAATTTATTTCGCTATTGTTTAATACTCTACTAGCATAAGCTATTGGAAGATCGTTAGACATTTCTCCCTGAGATAAAACACTACCTATGGCATAATTACTAGCATCTGTTGTTAAATTAAATATTTCGGAAAAATTTGGATATTGTAAAATCGGTTCTTTACACAATTTTAGTTTTAATGTTTCAAAACAATCTTGTTGTAAACTAGTCCAAATAAATGGTTCGTTTTTCTTCAATAATTTTGTCAATGGTTGACTTAGTAAACTAAAATTATCTATAAATCTCCTATAATATCCTGCTAAACCAAGAAAACTTTTAATGTCTTTCGGAGTTTGCGGAACTGGATAATTTTTAACAGCTTCTATCTTTTTTGGATCTGGTTTAACACCACCTTGAGTTATTAAATGACCCAAGTACATAACTTCCGTTTTCAAAAATTCGCACTTGTCTGGTTGTAGTTTTAAATTATTATCAGACAGTCTGTCAAAAACTTCTTTTAGTTTAATATTATGATCTTGTAACGAGTTTCCATATATAACTACATCATCTAAATAAACAAAACACTTAATTCCTTGCAACCTAGTCAATACATTATTCATTAGCCTTTGAAATGTTGCTGGTGCATTTTTCAATCCAAAAGGCATGCGTGTATATTCGTAATGTCCTAATGGTACACTGAACGCTGTTTTCGCTTGATCTTTAGGATTTAATTTTATTTGATGAAATCCTGATGCTAAATCTAAAGTTGTAAAATACTTACTATGACCTAACTGATCTAATATATCATTAATTTGAGGTAAAGGATAAAAATCTCCTATGCTAACTTCATTCAGTTTACGAAAATCTATAACTAGTCTCCATTTCTTTTTTCCGGAAGCATCCATCTTCTTAGGTACAACCCATACTGGTGAATTCCAGGGGCTATTTGATGGCTTTATGATATTATCTTTTAAAAGTTTCCTTATTTGTTCACTTACTTCTCCTTTTAAAGCTTCAGGATATCTATATGTTCTAGTATTTATGGGAACATCACTACTTGTAGGAATGTCATGCATCACACTTTCAGTTGCTGTTAATGCATCTCCTTCTAAATGAAATATATGATTATACTCTCTACACAATTGTATTAAAGACCTTTTTTCTTCCTCATTCAAATGATCAGTTCGTAATATTTTCTCTAACTCATCTAATCTATTCTTATCGTAACGTTTCTCACTAAATTTATTTACTCTCATTACTTTATCTGCATACTCATTCACTAATGGTTCTAATTTGACCCGTACTTTATTTATCTTTACTTCCTTGTTTGTGCTGTTTAAACAAACAACTAATGCTTTATTATTCTCAACTTTAACTATACTCGGACATAAATATACTCCTTCTGATAACATTACTGTTTCGGGAATTATTCCTTCTTTTAAGTCATTATTTTCAACACATATCGATATTATCTTTTCACATCTCGGTTCTATAACATAACATAAACTTTCAAAACTATTTTGTTCAACTTCTTTATTCTCTTTATAACGCGATTTAGTTTCCTTTTTTCTATATAATATCTCGTCCTTATCTAACCTTTTACTACTCAATTCATTTTTCTTTATATTTATTACTTCACTTCTATCTAACTCTTTATTCATATCTCTATACATACTCCTAAATTCATAATCCTTATTGATCTCTTTATAATTATACTCTTGTTTAACTTCAATTTCTAATTTTACACCACAAATTTCTATCACATTCTCACCATAATCTATCACACAACTCATCTTTGACATAAAGTCACTGCCTATGACTCCATCACATACTATAGGAAAGTCGTCTGGTACTACGTGAAGTGTATGACAAACTTGTTTTCCTCCTATGTAAAATGATGAAACAATACATCCTATTGTTCTCGTTGGTCTGGCACATTTATCTATTCCACTTAATATTAATTTACTATCTTCGCATATAAAAGTTTCTTCTTTTAATGAACCTAGCTTTATCAAAGTGACTTCTGCACCCGTATCTATTAAAAATTTACTTTTATTTCCTAATATACTTGAAGAATTTATTCTTACATATAATGAAGAATTCGTATTTACTTTCATTATTCGACCTGAGTGAATTAGTTTGTCCGTGGATCGGTCGCCGTCCTTGGACCGTTGGAGTTTAAATGCTGACTCCCATTATGTATATTATTAGTATTATTACTTGTTGTTGGCCTATTTCTATTACTATTATTATTGTAGCGATTATGAAATTTATTAGTATTTCCACGATTGTAGTTATTATTATTGTTATTATTATAATTCGGCGTTCTGTTCCAACAATCTTTTGCTAGATGCCCTTTCTTTTGACAATTAAAGCAAATAGGAATATTTTTGTTTATATGCCTTATCGCTGGTTGCTGCCTACATTGAAAAGAAGAGTGACCTAACTTGTTACAGTTATTACATTTTTTTGTTCTATTATCTGAAAAATTCTGCCTAAGATTCATTTCTTCCCTAGATTTTATTTCTTGCTCTTCGGAGATTGCGATTGACACCGCCTCTTCGAAGCTACACGGTTTTTGTGATTTTAATAATATGTGTAACTGTGGTATAAGACCGCTAATAAAAATATTTAATGCTTGGTTTTTTAATAATTCTATATTGGCGTCCCTAGCCTCCTTAGTTAGTTTTGGATTTAAAGACTTGATTAATTTAATATAACAATTTTCTACCCTATTTGAATATTTTAGAACGTTTTCATTTAAATTTTGTTTACAGGAGTTTAATTCAAGTCGCCATTGCGCGAAAGTTCTTTTTTCGGAATAATTTTCTAGTAAATATTCTTTCAATTCGTTCCAAGAAGGGAATGTTCTATTTAAAAGAGTTGATCTAATGTTGCCTTCTATTTTTGATAATACTACAGATACAAATGCAATTCTATATATTGGTTTTAGTAAATTATAGGCGTTTGAGCAATTGTCTAAAAATACGTGTAAATTAGATTTATCCCCATTGTAATGGTTTATCATGCGTTCGGCTAAACCGATATCTATTAAACCTTCTTGTGAAGTTTCAGAACTTTCCGACTTGTACATTTTTTTTTTTTTATATATAAAACTGTTAGACAAAAACTAATTGCGAAAAAAAATAAAAATACACAATACAGTTTTCCTTACGTGAGTAGGAGTATTGCGGAGTCGTGGAGCTTCTAAGCCGTTGTCCGTAGACTGCTGGTTCCTATTTTGAGTGCACGTCGACCGTTGATGCTGACGTTGCCGCTACCGTGGCGTAACCGTCGGTGATGGCTTCACTGCTGATGGTGACCGTAGTCTCGTCGCTTGTCGCTTCGGTTGTATGGTTTCGACCGATGACTTGGGACTAGACTCACTGGACCTCTTCTCTCTTCAACTGCTTCATATGACGAGTAACTTTCCGAGGAAGTCAATACCCGAAGGTTATTGAGAATGTATATGTACGAGACAATATAATTCTTACTTGCTGAAATCTTCAGTTGATCCGTTTTCTTATTTTTCGCCAGGACTTATCCCTTGCTTCTGACACCAATTGTAATGGGCGGTGTGAGTGTAGAGGCTTCAAGTGATCACTTCGGTATACTTATTATTACTTTATTGTGATATAATACACAAAGAGTAATCTTGCACTATCTTGAGGTAACGTCGCGACGGCTGCTCTAGCTAAGACTGCTTTTCAATACAATTCCAATAACTTATATCCCACCAAAAACATTCTGTAAAAAACTAGCCAAGTCTCGATGGAGCTGCTTGTTTTTCTCTAAAAAGTAATGAAATCTAGACAAAATCGTGCCAAGTCTAAGGTTCCTTACTGCGGTTTCTTTATTATTATAGTTAATGTTGAGTGACTTGGCCGTTGAACATTCTTTATACTTTAGTGGGTACAAGTCAATTTTGTTTACATTTGTAACTACCTATGTTTGTTAAGCGAGATAATAGCCCATACTGGTATTGGTAATTGGACGCTTCACGTTAGTGTCTCATCGTCTCATGGCTGTTGTTGATTGTACAACACACGTATTGGAGCAATAGTGTCATGGAGCCCCATTGTACCCTTGTGTGCCCTTCAACGGCCAAGTCACACAACATTAACTATAATAATAAAGAAACCGCAGTAAGGAACCTTAGACTTGGCACGATTTTGTCTAGATTTCATTACTTTTTAGAGAAAAACAAGCAGCTCCATCGAGACTTGGCTAGTTTTTTACAGAATGTTTTTGGTGGGATTTCACTTCTTTTTGTAGAAACGTGGGCATATTGATTTATTTTCCTAGATTTTAGTGTAATTTGTTTATTTAATTTGTGTAATGTTCGAGTAGAATAAAGTTCGAGTAGAATAAAGGGGCCTGAAAATGCGGCAAAATGGTTCTAGTAAAGAATGGTACGGCAGTGTTTTCTTCGCGCTCGACTTGGCGGGGGCACTACCGTGCCTCCAGATCGACGTTCTGGTCTTATCTAGAGGTTCTCAAATAGGGGCCTGAAAATGCGGCGAAATGGTTCCAGTAAAGAATGGTAGGGCAGTGTTTGCTTCGCGCTCGACTTGGCGGGGGCACTGCCGTGCCCCCAGATCGACGTTCTGGTCTTATCTAGAGGTTCTCAAATAGGGGCCTGAAAATGCGGCGAAATGGTTCTAGTAAAGAATGGTACGGCAGTGTTTGCTTCGCGCTCGACTTGGCGGGGGCACTGCCGTGCCCCCAGATCGACGTTCTGGTCTTATCTAGAGGTTCTCAAATAGGGGCCTGAAAATGCGGCGAAATGGTCCCAGTAAAGAATGGTACGGCAGTGTTTGCTTCGCGCTCGACTTGGCAGGGGCACTGCCGTGCCTCCAGATCGATTATCCTAGTTTTTATAGTTTTCCCTTTATGTGGCCATTAAACCCCAACTCTGTACCAAATTTCAGCTCTCTAAGTTTATGGGAAGTACTAGTTCTATTTTGATGATCATGAGTGAGTGAGTGAGTGAGTGAGTGAGTGAGTGAGTGTCGAAAATGCGAAACTTTGCTTTCGCTTAACTTCGGAACTAAATGACCTACAGACTTGAAATTTTGGATTTTAAGTACGTGATTATAGCTTATTGGATGACGAAAATTTCTGCGTTCTGGTCTTATCCAGAGGTTCTCAAATAGGGGCCTGAAAATGCGGCGAAATGGTTCCAGTAAAGGATGGTACGGCAGTGTTTGCTTCGCGCTCGACTTGGCGGGGGCACTGCCGTGCCCCCAGATACTATAAACAATATCTTAAATAAACAAATTAACAACAAAAGAAAGTCAAGGTCCATTTCCCGAAGGATACATTATTTGTTTCTCTCATAAGTAACGATGTTTATACAACGATTTGATAATGACCTCGTCAGCAAAGTACGATACTTAAGACTATCTTTGTTGTTTATAATAACTAAATATTATTTTAATACAGATCAAAAATAACAAATATTACACGTCTAGCAAGTAAATTGCATATAAACTTATGCAAGTCGAACAGATCTATTCGACCCTGCATGGACTAGTTTACAAACAAGTCTAGGATGCCTGATACAGTTCCAAATGAAAGTCAACGAAATAGGCTGACGTAGTGAAGGTGTTAAATTATTTCACAACATTATTGTTCTATGGGCAAGTCAAAATTATGTAAGCTACCTTACAGTGTAGCGTTTGTTTCTCTTTGTAATACTTGAAATGTTTATTGTAGTCAACTAACAATGTACGCATTGTTTCTTGTTACTTGAATTTTAAATTCTTAGCTTACTAAAGAATATGTTATATGAATATTTATTTTAACTTTTTTATAATTTTAAGCTTTTGTCGCTGAAATCTATTTTATAAATGAAATTCTGAATACTTTAGACTAAATATATTCAGGTTTTACAAATATTTAAAAAAAAATCATAGGCCATTTCTTCCATTTATGGATGAAAATGAAAATGAAAATTTTTATTTCCAAATAAAACTTAAAAAGCTATTTTCGGAAAGTCAACAAATAAAAGCTACCACCGGTTCAACCCTAACCCGCCGAGAAGAACCGGCGTAGGAAACTCGCACGGGCCCATCTTTTAGCAAAAAGATGGAAAATTGTTATTTTAAAAGAAATATATATTTTACATTGTAAACTTAAATCTATGTTAAATATAACAAAAGTCAGTACACAAGTACATAGAGACAGCCTTGCAGGGTTGCATCTTATTCCCAAGGTGTGCAATCGTTAACAAAATCATTTACTTTATAATAAGCTTTAGCACACAAACGTTCTTTGACTACTTTTCTAAATTTATTAATAGAAAGGTTTTGAACGTTTTCTGGGATCCTATTGTATAAGCGTATACATTGGCCCTTAAAAGATTTACTTATTTTACTAAGTCTTATCACTGGTACATCTAGCTTATTCTTATTTCTAGTGTTTATACAATGACTATCACTTTTCTTCTTGAAATTGTTTAAGTTTTTTCTAACGTATAACAAATTATCCAAAATATACTGAGAGGCGACTGTCAGTATGCCTATTTCTTTAAACTTTTCTCTCAGAGATTCAATAGGGGACATTTTATAAATAGCACGAATAGCTCGCTTCTGCAGCACAAATATTGAATTTATGTCGGCAGCATTTTCCCATAAAAGTATGTCATAAGACATTCTACTATGAAAATAGCTGAAATAGATCAGGCGCGCCGTTTCTTCATCTGACATTTCTCTAATTTTTCTGACTGCATATGCTGCAGAACTGAGTCTATTCGCTAAGTTAGTAATATGAGGACCCCACTGTAATTTACAATCTAGTGTAATACCTAGGAATACAGTGGAGTCTACCATGTTCATTCTCTCATCATTGAGTAGTAAATTGGTTGGTACTTGCCTAACATTTGGCAAGCTAAATTTTAAACATTTTGTTTTATTTGCATTGAAGAGTAAATTATTAACACTAAACCAGTTTACTGTACTTGAGAGAGCACTGTTTACCTCGTCGTAATTTAATTGTTGTCGCTTCACTTTAAATATAAGTGAAGTGTCATCAGCAAAAAGTACTATCTCATGCCTATCTTGAACTAGATAAGGCAAGTCATTTATGTAGATGAGAAAAAGAAATGGACCCAAAATAGATCCCTGTGGGACACCTAATTCTATTTTAGTCCCAGTGGACCTTTTACTATTAATCTCTACCCTTTGAGTCCTATTGTAAAGATAAGAACTCAAAAGATTAAGAGCTGAGTCCCTTATGCCATAGTGGTGTAGTTTTCTGACTAGTGTAGCATGGTCTACACAATCAAATGCTTTGGAAAGGTCGCAAAAAACTCCTAATGCATCTTGCGCCTCCTCCCAAGCCTCGAATATACTACAGAGAAGCTTGATGCCTGCATCTGTAGTAGACCGACCTTTTGTAAAACCGAATTGTGTAGTATGCAATAAATTATTTGTATTAAAGTGTACTGTTAATTGAACTAGAATAATTTTTTCAAATATTTTACTAAATTTCGGTAGTATCGATATCGGTCTATAATTTGCTGGGTCAGACTTATTTCCAGCCTTGAAAAGAGGCATAACCTTACTGTGCTTCATTAAGTCAGGAAAAACACCACTTTTTATACAATTGTTAAATATTATGGCTAGGTAAGGAGCTACAATGTCAATTATTGATTTGATAATTCTGGTAGACATACCCCAGAGATCGGCAGTATTTTTGATATTTAACAATTTAAATGTATTAATAATATCTTTGGAATCAATTTCTCTAAATTTAAAATTGACATTACATTCCTTGACGTTATCTCTAAGTATCTTTTCAGCAGCTGCAGGCGAAGAATTTAGGCATTTTGTAGTTGAGACCGGAATGTCAGCAAAAAACTTTTCAAAGACTGTCGCAACTTTAAAGTCTGAAGTAATCTTCTTATTATTAACACAAATTTCGAAGTCAGAGCTACGACAGGCGACTTTTCCAGTCTCACTAGCAATTATTTTCCAAGTGGTTTTTATTCTGTTATTAGAATTTCTGATTCTATCTTTAATTTTAAGAGCTTTTGCTACTTTACATACATTTCTAATAATTTTTGAATATTTTTTTTATATATGTTTTAAATTTCTCAGTGTTATTTATCGATTTTTCGTTATATAATTCATATAATCTTTGCCTACTTTTTTTAATTTATTTACCGCAGTTGCCCAGTCATTAAAATTTCTTTTATTACTGTTGGGTCTGACAGTTTTAGAAGTAAATACTGAATTAAATGGCTTTCTTATTAACTTAAATAAATTATTAAAAGCTTCATCTGAACTGCTGGACTCATCCCAGTATTGAATATTTTCAGCTAATTTACTTCTAAATTGCTCTATACGTTTTTCATTTATAGGGATAAATACAATCTTTTCTTTCGGATTATTATCACAATTAATATTAAATGAAGTTAGCTGTCCACAGTGATCAGAGCTAAGCATATTGATTATTTCTTTTTTAAAAGGAGTAATATTATTAAAAATATTATCAATGCAAGTAGCAGTTGTATCACTTACTCTTGTCGGTTCATTAAATAAGTTAAAAAGATTATACGATTTTAACAATGATGTGAATCTAACAGTTGTGGAGTTTAAGTCTAATAAATTAATGTTAAAATCACCACTTAAAATAACTTTTTTGTTAGAAGCACATATTTTTCAACCGACTTCCAAAACACAGGAGGAGGTTTACAATTCGTATGTATGTTTTTTTTTTTTTGTGTATGTTACACGATTATTCCGCTGTTTGTGGACCGATTTTCAAAATTATTTTTTTGTTGTAAAGGATTGACTCCTGGATTGGTCCCATTGTCATCAAATGGTAGATCTGGTGATGGAATCCATGAGGAATTGAGAGAAATCCTCAAAATTTATAGGGACACCGATAGTGAGCTTGACTTTTTTTGAAGTAACTCGAGCAAATGCTACCAAAAAGTGAAATGTTGTGCCAAGGTATTAACCCTGGATCCAAAATCACTGAACGGCATTTCTCAGTCTTTGAAGATATACGTTTGAACATTTCAGCATTGTTTATAAAACTGCAAGCAAATGTCAGTATTAAATAATAATTATCATCACCACCACCATCATAATCACACCATACATCATGATAAATTATGATGATATAGGTATTTTTCATAGTATTTTACACCGATATCGATTTCTTTGAACATTCACAGCTACCAAAAAGTGAAATGTTGTGCCAAGGTATACCCTGGATCCAAAAGGGCTGAACAGCACTCCTCGGTCTTTAAATATACACGTTTGAAAATTTAAGTATTGTTTATAAAACTGCAAGCAAATGTCACTATTAAATAATCATCATCACCACCACCATCATCACACCATACACCTTGATATTTTGTTGATATCTAGGTGTTTCTCATAGTTTTTTTTACACCGATATCGATTTCTTTGAACATTCACAGCTACCAAAAGTGAAATATTGTGCCAAGGTATACCTTGGATCCAAAAGCACTGAACGGCATTTCTCAGTCTTTAAAGATACACGTTTGGAAATTTCAACGTTGTTTAAAGAACTGCAAGCATAATATGTCACTATTAAATAATAATCACCATAACCACCACCATCATCATCATAGCATACAAAATGCAAACATTATGACGATATAGATATTTTTATAGTATTTTACACCGATATCGATTCCTTTGAACATTCATAGCTACCAAAAAGTAAAATATTGTGCCAAGGTATATCTTGGATCCAAAAAGGCTCAACAGCACTCCACAGTCCTTAAAGGTACACGTTTGGAAATTTCCGTATTTTTAAAAGAACTGCAAGCATAGGTCACTATTGAATAATCATCATCACCACAACCATCATCACACCATACATCATGATATTATTTTGATATAGGTATTTCTCATAGTATTTTAAACCGATATCGATTTCTTTGAACATTCAGAGCTACTCAAAAGTAAAATGGTATTGTTGTGCCAAGCTTGTATACCTTCCTACTTCCTACGTGTTACATTGGGATAATGATAATAAGGATAATGATAATTATGGGATCCACGAGGAAGCGAGGAAACTCTTAAAATCAATGTTTATGATCATTAAGTTTTCTAAACAATTTTTTAATTTCCCTGCAACTTTTTCTGTCAACACAATACACAAGATTTATGAAAATTTGTCTAGCAGTTCATGCAATGAATGACCAAGATAAAAGGGGATTATTTTTAACTTCCCGCTAAGAAAATCTAAGAATTTCAAAAATCGGGAAGATATTGGTTTTACCCCGTTTTACAAAAACCTAATCTTCATCAGATCTCGACGTTCTGAGGTCACAGGAAGCTTCCCTGACTACCCCCGCGAGGGTGTCATTATAACTTCATGGAGGTGTTATATGCATAAGTGCTTAAAATTGACATTGAAAACACATGATTATACTATAGTAGACTTTACTCGCTACTTCGTGCGCGCAAAAGGAAATATTGCGGGAACCGAACATGTTGCCGCCATAAAATGTAGCTTCAGCTGGATGGTAGAATGGTAATTTATTCGTTGTTTACGAATTGGCCTCGGGTTCGAACCCGGTTTAGATAAATATTTTTGTGATTCTTCTTATTTTTTTTCTCAATTTTATTTATTTTTAAATATTTTATCGTTCTACTAAAACTCCGAATTAAGCCCGGTCTCCCAGGTAGGTACTAGTTAATAATATTATAATATCACTGAAAAGAAAAAAATAAAAAATATTTAAAAAAATATAGAAACCGACTTCCAAAGTAATATATAAGCAATAACATTCTTAAAATCACTAAAAAGTATGAAATAATTCTTAATGTCGAAATAGTTCCATTTTTAATTCTGCTAAAATGATACTATTTTTCTACTCAATCTTCTTAATTATTATTGAAGTCGATACCAGCCCAAAACCCAAATAATTGTATAAATCCTTCAATAAAAAAGATCATTAATTTTAATACAACTATGTCCTTATAATATATAAGTACAAATAAGATTTTAAAGAACTCACGTTCAAATTGGCTGGTACCGACTTCAAAAATAAGAAGATTAAGTAGAAAAATAGTATCATTTTAGCAGAATTACAATGGAACTATTTCGACATTAAGAATTATTTCATACTTTTTAGTGATTTTAAGAATGTTATTGCTTATACTTTGGAAGTCGGTTTTTATATTTTTTAAAATATTTTTTGTTAGTATTTGTTCCATAATTCGTTCAAATGAATCGTATAAACTAGATGGAGGCCTGTATACGCTTACAATAATAAGATGGCTCAACTCTATACAAGCTACCTCAGTTATTCGTTCAGTAGAAAGGCTCACAATATCTTTCGTACGTTTTTTACGTTCCTTGAATTTTAAAGACTTTCTAATTAATATTAAAGAGCCTCCTCTAATGGCTTTTTTCTACTAAACGAACTTGCAACCTGGTCATTGAAATTGAAAGTGAGTTCATGTTTTCTGAACCAATGTTCTGAAATACATATAATGTCGATATTTAATTGCTTTAGAAACAACTCAACTTCAAGTTCTTTACCTACCATTCCTTGTAAATTTTGATGCACCAGGTTAATTACATTTTTATTCTTATTATCACATAAAGTCTCATCATTTATTTTTTTGGTAGGATTTTGTAAATTATTAACTAACTTCCTGCAAGAGACATCCTCTATTGTCTTACAATCTAATTTAAATAATTATTTGGAACATGTTCGAAGTCGTTACTTATACTAATTCTTTGCTCAAAAGAAGCAGAAGTTGGTATAGCCAAATCTTTGGCTTGTACTAAATATATAAAATTTGATAGCGTCTTAGCTATATGTCTCTTACAAAAGTAAGGTAAGTTATACTTATCTATAGTCAAGTTACTAAATTTAAAATTATTAATATCAACAACATAACACTTTTGTTGTTGTGTATTATTTACAATTAGGCAATTATTATTTACAGCGCTGTACAAAAGGCTGTTTAAACTATATCTAATTTCATTTTCTTTTTTCCCGGCATGTGGCAACTCTTTAATGTAGGGAAAAGTAAACAGTATAATTTTTTTAATATTCTTAATATTTAATAATGAGACTAAATGTTCTGTCAATTGTTTTTTGTTTACCTTTCCCCTTCTCCCTGCCAATATAACAACAGTTGAATTAGGACAATGAGTTACAGTAAAGGCCCTTCTAATTATATCTTCATATGTTGCTACGGGCATACAAGTATTTGTGACTAATTGTCCCTGACACAATCTTTTAAGTGTTTACCCAGGTCCCTATATACCTATCTCATCAGTAAATAAACTTATACATGATTGGCATTCAGTATGAGCTTTCTGACAGGAGCCTATATCTAGGTTATTTTTAATTGGTAAATGACATCCTTGGTTGAGCGAGCCGTTGACTCCCAATAAAGAATTCACGCGCTTCTCGTTGTAATGAATTACCTCAAGCAAGTCATTCATTGCTGATATATGCTCCTGAATTTCTATTCGGGATAATTCATATTTTTTGGTTATAATATTATCTAAAGATTCAAGTAATTGTGAAATTTCTGTTTGAAGGCTACATACATCGGCCTCATAAGTTAGTTTAATTTGTTCAAGTTCCTTACTACAAATTAAAAATTTATTATTTAACAACATTTTGTTTTTTACTATTTTTGACAACTTACTAACACATTTTTTATTGACATTTCCTGGCATTTTTTAATACATTTCTTCACTTTGATATATTTCTTTAACTTTTTCCTACTATTTAAATGACATGATAGGATAGTGTCCTCATTTGTCAAGTCAATCGTTGTAATATTATTATTATCCTGGGTTTTAGAAGCTGAATAATTTCCTATAATTTTGTCAAAGAGTTTGTGTGTTTGGGTGTAGTTTTGCATATCTAATTGTTGTTCCAGTTTTGAGATGTGTTCTTCGGCTTCTCTTAATTTGATTTTAAGTGTCGCTGAGTTCTTCAAACACTCTTCATACTCATCCCTACACTGATCAAAGCCGTCAACAATCCTTTGAAGTTCTACATTTTGTTCATGTATACATTCAATTTCCTGGATTATTTTACTTAATTCTAACTTTAAATCTGAATTATTTCTTAATACAGTGAGCATTTCTTTTTCATTATCATCCCTTTCACTTAGCAGTGTTTGGCATTGGTTTTTATATGTCTGCAACTCCTGGAGTGCCAACCGAAGCTTTTCCACCGTATGGCGAGCCAGTGCTGAACAGGTCATCATTTTACTATTTATTCCTGAGTGGTGAAAATAATACAAAATAAAGACTATAACAGTTATACTAACAAAATATCAGTAGTCACCAATCTGCTTTTGTAGTATAAGTCAGCCTCAAATTTGTATGTTCACCGTTACGGTTATAGTGGGAAAAGAATAGCAAAATGACGAGCGGTTATAGAAAATGTGAGTGATTTAGGTTAGATATAAATAAACAGTTACTAGAACAGAGTAGAGAAATAAGACAGTATAGACAGAATGAAGTAATAAACACTTATACCTGCATATAACTGTATAGTGACACTAATAATATTTTAATAACTAAAATTTGAGGATGCTTTTGTACAAGTATGATGAATGTATAGTGTGACATGGTAAGTGTGTGTCTGGGCTTGTTGTTATATTCTCAACTTCACTTCCACTGTATGTCAAGCAAAGAGAGAAAATGACTTTGCCAAATTGTGAGAATTGGACGTGGCTCACAGGGTGAGCAATGTGTTGTGGAGATGTTGTTGGTGTTATTTAACCGATGGTGACTACTATAAGAACTGTAAATAAACACAATACTCCCCGGGATTTAGCAGGCAGTCAAGAATAAGTGCAGCTCCAATTTAAATTCGCCCAGTCGTTACTTGTCACTTTGCAGTACAGATTTTCACTTGCTTATAAATCACAAATAAACTAGTTTTGCCGAACACTGCTTAGTTTTACAATAATTTAACACTATAATTATTCAGCTTCTAATAATTTACAATCAATTTTATGCATTAAAACTAATTTAAATTAATTTTAAAATCGGGAGATTACAAAATGTCAACGAGCCTATATCATGATATATACAGGATATACATAGGATGATTTATACAGTATTCTCCGAGCCAAGTAACCACTCTTGAAATACTGTAGTGCCTGGGATAGTCGGTTTTTAAATGTCGTATGGTTGCCCAAGCACATACGGCATTCTCACAACATAGTTAGCCTAGTCCAGAGAAATGACTGGTCAATACGTCTGGGGCCAACTATGTGCGGGTTTCCTCACGATGTTTCCTTTACCGTTAGAGCGCAAACTAAACGGTCTACTCACTAGGCCACGGAGCTCAGAAAATAATACTAAGAAAAATAAGGTAGATTCAAATATGAGTATCCACAAGGTTATAGGCGTAGTGGTCTCGCGACGGGTATCGCCGCGAACGTTCTCGTGCGTGTGAGTGGGACGAAAGAGCGCCGAGCCGTCGCGCGTTGTGCGCAATTGTATAGCAACTCGTATAATATGTTCGGCGCTACGCGCGTACATTTAGAACTCCGATATATAACCCGCGATTGTTTTTTGTTTCTTTGCTCGAGTACTGGGTAAACCACAATCTTTATATTCTCCTAAGTTAATGTGTTGGAAATATTTCAGTGTCTAAATGGAATTTTCGTACTTACAATTAAAATACGCGCTGTTGCATTTGATGCTATTTTATTTTAGCCAACAATTATTTTACTATTCATAAGCTCCTACAACTAATTCAACTATTTTCGAAATAACTGATATTCTAGACGCCATTTTTATTGGTGGCGCCCGGCCGATGTGAAATGGTAAAATAACTCATTTTCACAATGACGTCATTCGTGTAAAAATACGAAGAACAAAAAGCTATTATATCTTGAAGCTCCAAAAACAGTTATTTACAAAGTAACAATATTGATAACGTTCCTGCTCGACCAGTTTTAAACATTTTCCTTTGTACTAGGACGCCTCAATATATTTAAATACTACGGAAGTGCCCGCAACGACTGCAGACGTGGTTGAACTTCGTATTTACATGTGAATATGTGTGCGTGTGCACGATTCATCGGTGCTGTTATGCATACCTGGTCAAGCGGCAACTTGTTCAATAGTACATTTTCACATCAAGAACAATAAGCTATTATATTTTAGGGCTCCAATAATAATAGTCACATAAATAGCTACCTACATTTTTATCTTTATAATACATAACTGTTTATACTTTATACCTACTAATTATTTAAGTAATTATATAACAGTTTCTTAATAATGTATAGTAATTCACTTGTTTTGGCCTACCGTAGTCAAATAAGTATATTACGTATGCATGTTGAATTTCAGTGGGATAGAGTATTAGTCCGTAGGACAGGCTCTCCCTCGCGGCTCAAGAGATTGACGCGGGGTTGACAAATGAGAAATGAACACATTAAGCCGTTAGCTCAGATTAAGAGACAACGGGGAAAATATAAGGAAAATTACCAAAGAGTCACAATTTGAAGACGAATTTCTTTGAGGCGTCGCGTCGGTGCTTTTGCTCTAAAAAAATGTATAAAAGGCTGTATTGGCCTGCAAATGAAAGTACTATTATAAACTTTGTAAAAATTTTCAAAAATATAGAAGTAAGAAATTTTTAATAACAAAAACGTTTTAAGGAATTTTCATCGGATTTCTACATTTTAAAAAGCTGAAAAAACTCTACCTTACACGTTTTTTGTTTTAAGATCCTATATATTTGTAAAAAAAAAATAATTTAACACTTTTTTTCGCAGGCTAGTGTATAATGGAAACTATAAAATTATGAAACACAATCATTCATTTTCTCTCAAGTTTTTAGTCAATAATCGTATTTAATTTGTTCGTCACGTCTATAATTATCTTACTACTTATTACTATATAAATGTAAAAGTTTGTGAGAATGGATGAATGGATTGATTTATGGATGGATGTTTGCTGCTCTTTCACGCAAAAACTATTCAACGGATTTTGATAAAATTTGGTATGGTATTAGTTTGAGCTCTGGATTTACACATAGGTTACTTTTTATCCCGAAAAAGTACATTGTTCCTGTGGGATACTGAAATTGCGCAGCCGGAGCCGCGGGCAAAAATTAGGTACTAACAAATTTTAATTGAGATTGACCATTACTGAAGTTTCGACCAATCAGAGGCCGTTAGACGCTGCTTTAATGTTTAATAAAATATCTGTTTGACAGTTTAAGCGTGTCGAGACTTGATTGTAATTGTACTATTACTGGTTTTATTTAGCAGAATAATTGACCCTCTGGATTTACACATAGGCATTTTTATTCCGAAAAAGTACAGTGTTCATGTGGGATACTGTAATTGCGCGACCGGAGCCGCGGGCAAAAGCTAGTAGCTAATTTTAATTGAGATTGAATGATAGGTGAAGTTTCACACAGATCAATCAATATGAGAAATACTTAGCTTCATGTTATAACACTGTATATTATAAGTAAGCAAGTTGGTTTGTCGCACTGCAAGTCTAACATGGCCACATTAGTGAAGCATACTATAAAAGAACATCTTTTGAATTTCAGTAGAATTAATGATGCCATGGTACGATTCACTATGGCCATTTTATATCTGCAGGAGAAATATGTACGTTACTTTAATTTGTATCAAAATCGATTTAGTAGCAATTAAATGTATTTTATAAAATATAATATCCGGAGTGAAAATATATTTTCTTCTGTCACGATGTATGGAAATAGGGATAGCACTTCTGTGTATTCCCAGTGACTTGACAGATGTCAGTGGCTCTCAACACTTGGAAAATAATTATTTTCACTTCACGTTTAATGTGTGTGGGGAGTTAACCTAAAATACATATTCAAAAGTTTTAAACAACAGCCTGTCTGCGCAAATTAAATGTAGCCTATGTTACCTGGGCAACTATTACGAATCTATTGACTGCCAAAATCATTACACATTACACTTCTTGACTTCGCCGTAGTAAGGTAAAAAAAAATACGCGAATACACTTTATTCTGTATTAGCACAACTTAGAGTTATTTGTTTATCCCAGATCACTTATTTTCTGAAGGTATCTACTAGATAAATCAATGTACTGTTACACCAACGACTTAGTACGCACATTTAGCGTCGCAACGTCAACAGGTGTTTGACCAACCACATCAGATGTCCCATTATAAGCTTTATAGTTATTATATTATAACATTTTTATTTTTCCAAAGTTTGAGAAATGCTGCTGTCGGGGAATACATTATGCGCTGTCGGCCCGGACGTCAACGGTGTAAATTCAACTTAGGACCGTCTCGTATGTCTTCCATTTGCTTT
This sequence comes from Glaucopsyche alexis, assembly GCA_905404095.1. Classification (NCBI taxonomy): domain Eukaryota; kingdom Metazoa; phylum Arthropoda; class Insecta; order Lepidoptera; family Lycaenidae; genus Glaucopsyche; species Glaucopsyche alexis. The sequence continues at coordinate 9,689,226 of FR990048.1, forward strand.
TAAGAAAGGAACATAGGGTGCTAGTTAAAATTACAAACACTAGCTTCTTTTCAACCGCCCGTTAAAATATTGTAATTTTATTTATGCATTGAAAAGTTTACGCTTCTTTATTATCATGACACAATAATAATTATTATTATTAAACAATACCTCCCCACACATATTTTGGTGACAGTGTTCGGTTTCATCGAAAGCAGGCCAGCTACGCAGGAGTTATAAATTATAGTACCCATGTGTGTACTGTGTACTCCTGAAATCCAGTGGAATGGATGACCGATATGAGTGGCGAGAGATCAGGCGCAGGACCAACTTTTTACATGCCCACCTGAAAGCATGGATCATCTTTCTTGGCAGACAATCAGGTGACCAGCCTTTACTGAACTAACCAAACTTGGAAATATTTTTTTGTTATTCCAACGTGGTAATCGAACCCACGGCCTCCAAGTCAAGAGCTAAGTTCTAAGCCACTGGACCACGGAGGCTGCAATCTTGATACAATAGTTTGGTATTCGATTTTAGAAAACTACACAAACATAACAAGCTACAATGCTCGAACGTTTTAAGAATAATGCTATATTATACTACACATTTCATTTCTCGATATATATTTTACCATGTAGTATATCCATACTTACGAGGCAATCCACGCATATTTCATAGCTAGAAATCAAGAAAAAAGTTACTTCTTGTCTATGATTCCTAGTTCCATAGATAGGTAGGTATGTTTCCTGTCACGCCATTATTTATGTTTGCGTGGCAAATGACGCATATTTTTGTTCCAAAAAGTTGAAAATAATTGATCTATAAGTTGAAATATGATACGAAATGTGATTTCAAGTCATTTGAGAAATGCTGAGACAAAAACTAACAAAAGAGGAAGAAATTGCAAAATTTAGGACGAAAATACGTAAGTCAAAGAAAAAATGCCGGCGTTAAAATTGCTCCATTACAATCACAATGTCTATTAAATAATCCAGGTATGCCAAGATTATAATATATTTTCTACAATTAACATTAGTTCCAAAAATCAAACGCAATTTCTGTCAGTTTAGTCTCATAAAGGAACATTATACAAAGAACGTATTTGTCGGGAATCCGCTCTCTCTCTCTGTATAATATAATAATTTATTATTCATTTTTTGCATAGAACCACATATACACATGAAACAGTATGCGATTTGCATCTGTTGCTACAGAAAATCTAAAGTATCTCAGGCAAATTTAACGCTGGAACTGTCCTTAGTACAAGATTAGTTTATATTGCAAATACACGAGTTGTTTTTTAACATGATCTAATATTATAAATTTGCTTAGTTTATTCTTCCTAAGAAGAAATAAGAATATATAACTGGAAAGTTGTCATTATAATACATTGGCATAGTGTATACCTACCTGGTGTTAGGATTATTTTTAGAATCCTTGAAGTTTGTTAGTAATACTAATTTAAAGAGTACTCTGGAAAGTTGTAAAGGTTTCATTTATAATACTGGTTCTATTTAAATGAAGATACTCATTGTAAAAGTTAGTAGGTAAATAATCCAAAAATCAAAGTCATGATATTTGGGGCTTAACTCAGCTGTTAGGCTAGCTGGCTTACCCTGCAGTTCATATAGAGTTATTTGCTTATTGCATAACATTGCTTCTCATGGATAATAGAAATTAATATACTCATGGATCAAAATGGGTAGAAACCTTTGAAAAAGTTTCAGAATCTAATAATAATTTTAATCTTGAAATTTATACAAAGCATCTTAGATTGTGTGTAATACTTAAAAAGTCATTGGTATATAGAAACAACAGGAATTTTAAAATTAAAAAACTGAACTGAAACGGATCTGTTTGTAAACTATTCTGGCTATAAATAAACTACAATACAAACATTATTATACAAATATAATAATAAAGAAATAGAAATATAATAAATTTAATGAAATAAAATATAAGCAATAAAACTTCAACCAAAAATTTATTGGGTGGTAAGTTGAGGGCTTACACGCTACAACAATAATAACTCCCCGCACCGATTTCGGTGACGGTGGCCGATTTCATTGAAACCAGGCCAGTTACGCAGGAGTAATTTTATAGTGTCCAAGTGTGTGCGCAGTACACAAGGGACTCTCTCTTCCTTTACTCTCATAACGGATTAAGGGACGGATCCCGGAGTGGGACGGATCCCGGAGTGGGACGGATCCCGGAGTGGGACGGATCCCGGAGTGGGACGGATCCTGGAGTGGGACGGATCCCACTACAACAATGTAAACATGTGTATGAGAAAAGTGTGAAAAACAGTCTATTGCTATTTATATTTTTTTTTGGAAAATATACTTAATTTATATTATATTATATACAGAATATTTCAGTTTATAAAAATCAAATTATGGTCACACATAGACCTTGCTAAATGTTCACAGCACAAGTATGGTATTTGGAACATGATAATATTTCATTGTACATTTTATTGGCCATTGGCAAACAACGTTGAACAAGCAAAGCCAAGTATCTCTTTAGATACCATGATAGCTTAATTATCAAGTAACAGTTTAAAGCAACAATTTGTATCTGATGAATGATAAATTTGTATCAAGATATGAATTAAGGATTGACCAGATAAACCAGTAGAAAGTTTTTTGCAAAAAAAAAAAAAAAACAAACACAAAAAAAAAAAAAAAAAAAAAACTGTTAACAGTAAGACACAAATATAAGAATAATATTAAAAAAGAGAATAAGAAATAAAAAATTGAAACATGGACAATAATACAGATGATAATATGAGGTCTTATTGAACACGAGTGGGAACTAGATGCTTTTGTTTTGCCACAACAAGATTAACCTAAAATACATTAGGTGCATTGTACACGGGTGATATACGTGATATATTGACGTGATAACAGCTGACATGGGTGATATGCGAGACATATTGACGTGTTGCTGAATGCAAGTGACAATGAGATGTACATGTGTTGCCATAATAAGATTAACCTAAAAATACATTAGGTGCATTTTACACGAGTGATATGCGTGACATATTGGCGTGATTACAGCATACACGGACATATTGACGTGTTGCTAAATGCAAGCGAGAACGAGATTTACTTGTTTGGCCACAACAAGATGAACAAGAACAAAAGCAAAAAATTACATTAGGTACATTTTACATGGGTAATAAGTGAGACATATTGACGTGTTACTGAATACAATTGGGTACTAGATACAATGGTATACTTTATTCAATCTGAATACGCACAAGCTATAACAAAAGTAACATAGCAATGTACAATTTACATTATCCATGGGTGATATTTTTCATTGATAGGTTGCTTATGACAATTAGTGTACCTACTATGTGAAGCATATAGTATATTTTATACAATCATGGAGTGTATACGATATATACAAGAAGGTACTTGTGTCTGTACAACACACGTTACTCCTTCTAGATGAGTCTACAAAAGAAGGAGGAGGGGCGCAATACAAGAGTAGTTCATGTAATATTATACATATATGAACGCTTAATCTCTATGACCCAAATATCGATAAAAATTTAAAATAAAATGAGATTAATTCTCAAAAAAGACCTGGAGAGGAATATGAACAAGAACAGGACAAAGAAATACTAACAGAAGTTGATTAGGTATATCGATATAAGATAGAACAGTGTAACTTTAAAGGAAAAACACAATTAAGTACCCAATATAAAATGGAAATCTAGCAAAACTTATTTTAAATAACTCAATATTAATCCTTCAAGGTGCATCAATAAACAAGTTTCAAAATTACTTAGTGTGACAGACAGTATTAAAACAGAAATAAATAAATAAATGATAATCAACAACTGAGGCAGGGTTTATACCTACCCGTTTTTTTTAATAGAGCTCTATTTCTTATACCAACTAATGCCTTTGAATTTATATATATATTTTTTTATCAATATAAAAATATCATACTACACCCTTACTATAAAAATATCATAATTTGAATTTGGAAAAATCTATCATATAATACAATTTATTAATTTATTAAAACTTCATATTCTCCTTAAAATCTGGCATAATTCGTTTCAAATTTACAATATCTGTTTGAATTTTACTCTTCACTATTTCAAGCTTGCTCCACAAGCAAAGCATAACCAATAAATCAAAGCATGAGACGCAAAACATTGAGTCTGAAATTATAAAATATCTTGAATTAGGAGATATAACATTTTTGTGAACCTATTTCTTATCAGTTTGTATCGTGAATTTTGGTAATCCTAAAACGGTAACAAAGGTATACTTTGAATTTACTCAAATATTTTTTATATTTGTAACCTTTTTTCAATATAGCACTAAGCACAACATAGAATAGGGTGGCAATGATTAATCAAGATAATTTTTCAAATTTAAGTTATCTTGTACTTATTCATCTAGAATCTAGATAATAGAAAATATCTAAGCTGACGATAGTGTAGTCAATAATGAATTTGAATCATTAGGGGGATTTCTGTATCTATACATTTTACCAAAATATATAAAAAATTATATTAGCAGCAATATACATAAGAAAAGGTATTAAAAATATAATTCATCTTGATAATATCTTGTTGATAAGTATATCATCATATATATAATAACACAGTAGTGTTTAGTCTCAATAACAATAATTTAACTTAACTCACCATTAATCAAAATTTATTATCCAAAACAAAAACATACTTAGTGAACCTGAATTATGTCCTACACATAATTAAATAAAACTGAATAAATTTACTTTAGACATAAATTCTGGTTAAAACCATAAATACAGATAAAGATAACTAAGTCGCTGTTTTAAGAAGTACTTACTTTATGGAACTTTAAAGCTGTTCCAGATCAAAACAAAATACAGAGTCAATGGATGCTTGTAAAACACGGTTGTCACAATCTTTCACCAAATTCTTTATTAGGCATACGTCTTACCCTAACAATTTTAGTTACATTATATTAATAAAATATAGTCTGTATTTGGTTTAAGATCATATTATTTATCCTTCATAATATATTAGTCTTAATAAGTGATGTGACTTCCATAAGACACAATTATCGTTTCTCTTTTACATAAAAGTAGGATAAATATTTTGAAATTAATTATTTCAGTTATATGATGGGTTCTTGGCGCGATAAGTATTAAGGGTATGAGCATAGTTATTTAGTTGAATAATTTTGATTTGAGAAAATTTAAAAATAACAGTTATAAAATACAAATATTATATTATAATTGTAAGTAGATACTTAAATATCGGTTACATAACTGATATAAGCTTAAACATGCAAGAAGGTATCATAATTTAGTAATGCTTGTTATTTTACTTAAACTAACAGGTAAAATAAACCGGAAGTATTATAACAAGACTAATACCATACTATTATTCTAGTGTTTAACACATTACACAACTCCCATACGCTCTGAACATCTACATGGTAAAATATATATCGAGAAATGAAATGTGTAGTATAATAAGTGATCAAACGAACTTACCTTAAGTGAAGTTCGATCATTATTATATGAAACATTTCATTTCGAAGATATATACCCACCCAACCCAAGCACATAAGGCTATAAGTATATTATAAGCCTTACATGCGTAGCCCTGGGAGTTGTGTACATGTGGAAAGCTCTAAACAGAATGGCGTGACAGGAAACATACCTACCTATCTATGGAACTAGGAATCATAGACAAGAAGTAACTTTTTTCTTGATTTCTAGCTATGAAATATGCGTGGATTGCCTCGTAAGTATGGATATACTACATGGTAAAATATATATCTTCGAAATGAAATGTTTCATATAATAATGATCGAACTTCACTTAAGGTAAGTTCGTTTGATCACTTATTATATGCTTTACCTACTTATCAAGTTTCTTCCAAACATGTTAGAAACCAAATTCATAATGAATTCTCATTAACAAAAAATATATATTATGTTCATGTACATTTTACAGGTTTATAAACTTATTATATTATTAACCCTTAATTGGTCGCGTGGGGTGTCACACACCCCAAAGCAGGTTTGCATACTCATAACATTTTGAAATTTGAATTTACCGCGCTGGTTTTTTAAGTAGCTTCGTAAATAAGCGTAACGTGCAGGATTCAGTTGCGAGCGGCGCTCGGTGGTAAACGGTTGAGGTTGGAGAGCGCGTTTGGGGTGCTCGACACCCCAGGTGACCGTAAGCGTAGTCCAAGTTGCCGGTAAGTTAATTTTATTATTTATTTTTTAATCATAATATTTTGACAATTAAATTAATTTAAAAAATTGTACATGTTATTTTATAACATTTACAAGGTTATACTTTTGTATTACAGTTTTGCTTCAGTCTTCAGTCATCTTTTCAATATCACAGGTATCAATTCATATGTCATTTACAAATCTAAAATTGACTCGAATATACTCCGAAGAGTATTTTTGAAGTGATTGGCTGTCGATTTAGTTAAACCTCATCCAATTTCAAGAGCAGGCATACCCATATTACCACGACTGGTGCAAAAACGACTAAAAAGGCGTCATTAAATTGAGGAGCAAGAATCTTTTTCTGAAGCTGGAAGATCACAGTCATACAAAAGGTGTCATATTTGTCCAAGAACGAAGGATAGAAAAACAAAGACTGGTTGTTATAAATGCCATAAGCATGTGTGCAATGATCATATGATTGTAGTCTGCCAAAATTGTTATGAAGAAAACTAGTACTTATATAAAGTTATTTTTATGTTTAAAAATTTTATTTGATTGTTCTAAAAATAAGTATAAAAGTTGATTAGTAAGTAATTCATATGTTCCTATCAATAAAAGTCTGATTTTGCACGTATTTTGTATTTTATTTCAATTTATTGATTGGGGTGCCAAACACCCCACGCGACCACTTTTGCAACTTTTTAGGCGCGCCTAATTAAGGGTTAATACAAATATTAAGGCCACGCCACGTCTCAATATTGGAATCCATTTATAAGTGGATGTAAATAACACGATAATAACTCCCCACACCGATCTCAGTGACGGTGGCCGGTTTCATTGAAACCAGGCCAGTTACGCAGGGGTATTTTTTTATAGTGTCCAAGTGTGTGCACAGGAGCACTCTCTCTTCCTTTACTCTAGTCATCCAGTGGGAAGGATAACCGACACGACAGACGAGAGATGAGGCGCAGATCCGACTCATGGATCATCTTTCTTGGCAGATAATCAGGTCGTAACCAAACGTTGAAACAACATTTTTTGTTGTTCCAATGATGATGATGGGAATCAAACTCACGATCTCACGAGTCGAGAGCCAATGCTCTAACCACTAGACCACGGAGGTTGTTCACAACAATACAACACTACGATTATCCTCACATAAAAGTAATAGTGTAACAGGAAAGTGTCATAAAAACGGAACGATCGGTGTTATCGACAGTAGGCTGTGACACGTTAAAAGCCAACGAAATCTCTTCGAGAACGAAATAATCTTGTATGACGACTGTTTTCCGCTCGGGTTAAAGCTTTATGGCCGCGTACAATGACTAGTAAGTAGTAACATAACCATTATTTTCTTTTAGATAGGTATTATACAATAACGCTTTAAAAATAAAGTAGCTGTCAAAAATAAGGAGCTACCTATAAGTTAACTCGTACTTTTCTTATTTCACAATTATATAAAAGTAATATCCTCTTGAAATTGAATGTATCTCACAAACTTCGTTTGGCATCAAACATTTTTATTTGTGGTGAAAGTATGCTATGATTTATTTCCTGACTGCCAAAAATAGTGTTATATTTTCACTGCATATGTATTTATGTGTGTTTGTATGTAATACATACATACAAACACACATAAATACATATGCAGTAAATGTACATTAATTCGGCTTTATAATAAGCGGACCATGGAGAGACGCTTGGCTACGTTGAATGTAAGAGGAGGAATGGATGTTAAGAATGAAAGTGGACGAAGCGAAAGAAGTATGTAAGGATCGTAGCAAGTGGAAATAACAGAACCTCAATTCTCGTATTTAAAGTAGATAATTTTAACTCATTTAAACAGTCAACTTCACTTTGTTTGGATTGAAAGTGTAGCGTCATGTTACCGTGAACGGATTTTATGCCGCTTCGACCAATCAGAGCGCGTTTCACGTTGGTTTAACGTTCATAAAAACACCTTTTGAGAGTGCAAGCATGTCGAGACTTGATTGTAATTGTATTAATGCAGGTTTTATTTAGCAGAATTGCCCCCCTGGTCTCTGCCTACCCTTACGGGAAAAAGGCGTGATTATATGTATGTATGTATGTATGTATGTCTTTATTATAAAAAAGTTAAAAGTGTAAAATTTAATGATTCCTAAAGTCCACTCTTTAACAAATTATGTGCAGTAAAAGGGAAAAATCTTATTTTGATAAGAATATGACCAATAAAATTACCTGAAGATTTAAATTCTTTTAAACATTAGAATCTACTTTTTGTGATTGAAATATAAAAGTGACACATATGCTGTTGCAGACATTTTTGTAGGCATTATCAAGCTCTAAAACTTTTCACTGGGACTCAATCATATTAATATATCTCTCATGACTGAGGCAGAGTTCGTCTAAGACGTTTTCGTTGGCCTGTTTTTACCGATTTATTCTACAAATCTTGTCAGATTGACTATGGAGTAGTCTTTTCATTTTTCGGGTTAACATATAGCCTGTGACACTCACAAATTTGACTGGCTTTCTATTCGGTTCAGTAAATTCAGAAATCACCCGTTACAATCTATATAACGTTATAGATATAAATATACATGCATAGGCCAGAGCAAGAGCAAGTAAAATATAATTTCCAATACCAATATTGTTTATAAATTTCCATAAAGTCTGTGTGAAATTCTCTTTAAAACTAAAGTCTAAACCGATCGCTGGATAACATAAATCGTAATATCCGGGTTTCATCCGCCATCTTTGACAATGACGTAGCGGGCTTTTATTACGTTCGCGTGCGATAACATTTTTTTATCGTTCTTCTTCGATATATTTGAATAGTAATATAAGAGCAATATTTGAAATGGTCTTTTTAATCAAAAGAAGTTATTTTATTATATTATATTGTATTGATTACTCTTAAAAAAATCCAACCAACGAGTCAACTCGACATCCAACCTTTGCCCGGCACAGATGTAGTGCGCTAACCACTTCAATGACACAACATTTAAAGTCAGAACTAGACAATTTGATAATTATTTTAAAGTAAACCGTGTATGTAGGGCATAGAATAATAATATTTATGGATGCTTCATACCACGTCAATCTGGCCCCGTGCTAAAGGAGAACTTGTATTGTATTACGGGTACCAGACAACGGGGAGTATATAATATTGTACTTTTTTATTTTATATGCTTAAGATTTTTAGTATATTATATTACCCAGGAATGCAGAAAATTTTTTGTTCCTTCAGTGGGATTCTAACCCTCGACCTCCAACTCGAGCGCCAACGCGCTAACCACTAAACCACATATTTCGTCAATAGGTTATTTACTTCCTGCAGAGTCGTTATAATTTCAAACTCTGATTTAAAGTAAGTTTAAACTTCGTTTTAGTAAGAGTGTCGTTCAAAAGATAACAAAGCTATTGCGCTAAAATTTATTTCTCAAGAAAGTGTAGAAAAATACCGTAATAAATAGTAAGTGGTTCGTGGAAATTCTGCGGGTAAAATATTATTTCTTATCTATATAGTTCACACTACTGAAATTAAGGCGCTTAATGCATGTCGTCTTCATGCATGCAACATTAACAACGTTGGCTTACGACAAAAGTACCTACTTATATCTTATATATCTAATTACCCAAGAATCACTAAAATTAAATTAGTGAACCTGAAGTTTTCACTTACAATACTTTGACTGCATCTTAATTTTACATTGACGATTAAACAATAATTCGACAACCAAAATACAAAAATAGATATAATTAAGGTAGGTAGTGCAATGCCTGGCTAGTCCCGGCGTCGAGGGGGACACTCCAGGTTGTCGGAGTGGCCCCTAATTGTGGTGGAAGTCCGGTCCCTATAGAGGTAGACCGGCCGGTCGCGGGGGGTGTCCTGTGTTAGACAGATCCGGGACACTTCCCAATATAGCGGCTGATGGCAATCCGCAGGTTCAGTTTTAGTGGGTAAACCGGCGAGTCGCGTCGGGAGTCCCACATATCCCCGGGATACCCCTCCCGGGGAAGGCGTAACGTCCTTTCCCCTGCGATATCAAAAAAAAAAAAAAAGGTAGCGCAATGCCTAGAGTGCCGAAATGCAGACCACTCGTATCATCGCGGCGCGCGCACACGTAAACACCTCAGTATTGTGAGTTATAATATTGTGATTGTGTATTTCATTTGATGGACAGATTACTTAGCAGTAGCAAATAAATGTTACTTTTTTTTTTATTTATATAAATCTGTATAATATTACAATCTGACATTTACTGCCTCTAACCCTTATTAGAGTTGTGTAATCAATGTACATTGAGTTCACTTACTTACTAACTATACTACAAAAGGAAGACAATCATAACGCAAGGACAAAACACAATATTAGTTACGCTAGCTACACGCGCGACCACAGAATACCTACAGTCGCTCATATTTAAGGTACACTAATATAGGTACGTTAAACGTTTAGTATTAAACATTACTGTGCTAGTATCATAAGTGGCCGAACAAGCCGTCCTTAATTATTAGGATAGGAAAAAACTACATAATATTATACTTTAAACGAGATAATATTGTATTTAAACAATCGGTTTCTCAAAAATTTGGGAGCTTTGGGAGAGAAAAATCTATCTCGCTAGGTCTTCTCCCTCGGTAACTGCGCATTTTAAAGCAAAATATTTTTTCTTCCGTCGTGCAATAATATTATATCATTTTTTTTCTAATATGTCCAATTGGCAGTTTAGTTCGCGTATGGATAACTTCTCGAGCGTCGCGCTCTAAAATTGTCAATCAGATCACGCGTCGAGCCTTCGAGGATGGGGGGTGGCAGGTTTCCCGCTTTTTTATTATTCAAGATTTTCAAGATATTGATAAATTGTTGCTAAAATCTATGCATGTGACATTTGATTAAAAAATATAATAAATTCCTATAGAAAATATAACTAACTATCTAACTGGAATTTTAAAAATACTAAACGAATATAAGCAATCTTGATGTAACACAAATAACCCTTAAGAGCATTGATCGGCGCGCGACTCAGATTTCACGAAAAACGCTACTTTTCAAATGCGTCTATATCTAACAAAAACTGGTTATTCTGATTTTTACATGTAGAATAACACTAGAAAATATTGTATTCTAATTTTTCACTTATCATTTATTTTGAAATAATTTCAAACTTTTGAATAAAACTGACAAAACTAACCAGAAGTTTTTACAACTTTAGGTTTAGGGGCAATTTCAAAACATATAATAGCTAAAACCGCTTACATTTTTTAAAAACAAAAAATCTTTACGAACTTGTTGGATCCTCTTCTAGATTATATATTTGTCAGATTATTTTTATATACGTTTCTATCTCATAAAAATAAAATTTAAAGAATGCGAAATTATCAGGAATTATAGTTATTTAAAATGATGATATTTATGTATTTCACTTGCTCTTTCTGTTTCTTACTTACATAATCTATGAGAAGAACCTTTTATCTTTAATATGCCATTTAAATTTTTAAGTAAATTAGCTTGACGAATTTTATATGAATTTTTAAAACTAGTGTATAAAACGAGGCGCACGAGCGTTTACAAATACTGTTGTAGATTATGTAAGTAAGAAACAGAAAGAGCAAGTGAAATACATAAATATCATCATTTTAAATAACTATAATTCCTGATAATTTCGCATTCCTTAAATTTGATTTTTATGAGATAGAAACGTATATAAAAATAATCTGACAAACAGATAATCTAGAAGAGGATCCAACAAGTTCGTAAAGATTTTTTGTTTTTAAAAAATGTAAGCGGTTTTAGCTATTATATGTTTTGAAATTGCCCCTGAACCTAAAGTTGTAAAAACTTCTGGTTAGTTTTGTCAGTTTTATTCAAAAGTTTGAAATTATTTTAAAATAAATGATAAGTGAAAAATTAGAATACAATATTTTCCAGTGTTTTTTTACATGTAAAAATCAGAATAACCAGTTTTTGTTAGATATAGACGCATTTGAAAAGTAGCGTTTTTCGTGAAATCTGAGTCTCGCGCCGATCAAGCGGCGCGTGGCAATATACGGCAGAAGGCATCCTTGTTTGTTTTTTAGATTTTCATTAATAAATTCCAGGTACTGTTAATTAATTAAATTAAATAATTTATGACATAATAATAATAAATAAGTGGCGTGACTCATTACTATGGGAAAAGCAGCGATCACGCCACCCGAGCCCCTCCCACACCCGCACAAGTCAGTGAGGCTAGACACCATGGGACTGCCAAATACCCATAGCAACTAACACGAGATAAATAATGATAGCTAAAGATACGCAAAAGACATGCTAGACATAATATTTACAATATTTAATATTTACATATATATATATATATAGAAATTACAAGGAAGATAATATGTAAAAAGCAATCATTGAATTGCAATTATTGAAGGTTTAGTGTATGTACCTCGTTTATTTCAGCAGGTACACCGTCCGCTATAGGAATTAAGTTAGCCTAATGTGCTGTGAGCGAAATATGCTGAATAGAGTCCACGCGGCACAATTAAGAATGTCAACGTTTCGACACAGCCTAGTTAGCGCTTAATAATCCCGTATTCAAAATACAAATGGTCTTATTTTTAATTAAAATGAAATAACGAGCAAACAGCTGTTCATTACTCTATTTAAACAGTAGAGGACACTTCAAAAATATGACTTTATAATATTATCTTGTTAACCTTAAAATAAAAAGTAAATTATTAGGTGTGCTCAGATTTTTTATTCTTATAAAAATATGAGTAGACTAGGCATAATTATTAATCATAACCAAGAGCATGGACTTTGGAGACCGATTTCTCGAAAATGGTTCACTTTTAAAAAAAGTCATATGTGAAACCTTACTTTTATTTAAAAATACTTATTTGAAGAAAGCCCATATAGGGGTAGAATGAGGAAAAAATTCATCCTCCATACATTTTGGGTGGCTCCCCAGCCACCACCAAAAGTATTTATTTTTATTTTATGCTGCCAAAAGAAAAGTCTATAATTTAATTATAAGTACACAACATTTCGTAAATATTTATTTATGATTACAGAAGTAAGCAAGGGTCGGACAGACGGACAAAAGGACAGACAGATGGAAGGAGCGAAACAAAAAGGGTAAATATGGATCACATAATTATCCATTTATATCCATTTTTGGTAAAACCATGGCTCTTTTTAGGGTTCCGTGGTTAATACAAGGTACCCTAAAAGGAGTTTCGCTAGCAAAACGAACGTAAATCGCTTAGCTTAAGACAAACCTACTTCTGGTCTTATAAAACTTATAAGACTTCTCGTCTTATGTTATAATATAAAAATATTGTACAAAGGCAAACTGTAACGTCTCATACCTAACTGAAACTGACTTGAGAGCAAAACTAAATTACCCAGCTTATATCCAATTATACAGTCTGGTAGTCCAACAATTGTACCACGTAAAATGGGGAGAAAACGGGTCGGTTGAATGCCCTTGACCTTAGGTTTGCGGCATCTGGGTACCTCGTAAAATGTTTTACATGACAAGCGTATCCGGATGATATCGCGTATTGAGCTTCCTATAAATGTCTAATAGATTATGGTTTTATTTCCATTTTGGAGCTCTTTACGAGCGAAGAGTTGTAGTCAGTTCACACGGCGACGATACACGATGCTACCGGCGCTGAATTTCTAAGATAGCTATTTAAAATTGAACTTTATTCACTATATTACATAGAGCGTTTTTTATACTCGCCAACGATCTCACTATTGTGATGACTGTATTTCGTCAACGGTTGATCGTAGATGCGCCATTGTAAAGACAATATTTCCTGGCTTATTATGTACTTTTCAAAAATTCAATAAAAGAAAAACTATGCATGTTCTCCAATAAATAGTAATTAGGAATATTAGGTCCATTAGTGTCGATAAAACTATTAATTATTATAATAATACAGGGTTGGATTTTATAACGAGTCGCCTGAATTTGAGAGTATTGGTGGTGTAGGGGGCTTAAGGGAGTTAGTCTTAAACCCCCCAAAGAAATTTTGGCTGCCGGAGTTGCGTCTAAATATTTTTAAACAATTTTCAAAAATTCTTAAATATTATTGCAATTATGCAAAACGGAACTTGATAAAGAAAAGATCTTGGCTCACCCCCCCTGTACTAAAGCATAAAGATTACCTTTATGCTTTAGTACAGGGGGGGTGAGCCAAGATCTTTTCTTTATCAAGTTCCGTTTCTTTATCGCTTCTTTAAAGAATCGCCGATCAAAATGTATGGAATTGAAATTTGGAAAAAGAAAATATAATCGAGATAATTATATTTTATATATTATAATGTGATATAGGAAATGTATGAGAACAGTATATAATTCTTAGGTAATTAATAGCAATGTATTACTCCGAGTTGGCCAAATACAACTTCATTGGGTTAGGTTAGATGGCTAAGGCGGGAGCGTAGCGCAGCGAAGCTACCGCCTTAGCCATCGTGGTTATTTTTTTGTAAACCACCCAGAAGTAGGAGCCCCGCTCCGCGGGGCTCCGTCGACTCATAATTGAAGCCAGTTGTTATTGAGGGCCATTGGGTTCTAGGTATGATTGAGGATGGATCTGAAGATTTGAGGTTGGAAGTGTGTCCAGACAATATTCGCTCTGCTGAGGTTTTGGTGCCACTTATATTAAAGAATGTGGAAATTGGCACCACCATCCACACTGATTTTTGGAAAGCATATGATTGCTTGTCAGAACATGACTACATACACAGAAAAGTCAACCACTCGGATTGTGACAACCCATTCATAGCTGAAGATGGGACTCATACTCAACGAATTGAGTCCCAGTGGAGGGCCGTTCAAAGATTTTTTTAAAATGACAATTTTAATAACATAGACAATTTTGCAGATGTTATTTTTGAATATTTGTGGCGGCGAAATAACATGAAATATAGAAAAGATCCATTCGTGGAATTAATAAAAGCTATAAAACATGTTTATAAAGTGGAATAAACAATTTTTGAAAAAAATCTGTATTTTATTTTTTCTAAGGAAATCAAGTATTTCCGGCGGGTGAAAATGGTGAGGGGGGAATCCGACCCCTCCCCCCCTCCTCACCCAACCACTCGCAACCCCTTAAAATGGCGATGTTGTTTATAAAGTGGAATAAACAATTTTTGAAAAATTCTGTTTTTTATTTTTTCTAAGGAAATCAAGTATTTCCGGCGGGTGAAAATGGTGAAAGGGGAATCCGACCCCTCCCCCCCTCCCCTCCCAACCACTCGCGACCCCTTAAAATGGCGACGTATTTTAAAATTTTACCCATAATACATATTATGATTATCAGAAAGTGTCCACCTTTCAACCTAGACTTAAATGTATGCCTTCATATATAATACTTAATGTTATTTTATAAAATAAATTGCTTTAAGGTTTTCCGTAAATTCATCAGCTGTCGCAGGTTCGTTAAACCGCTCAGTTCGAAGTTGAGCGGAAGGATTTAGGATTCTGACGACAACATCTCGCTCGTTCCCAGATCTCGGCTGTCATCAATCGCCTTTAAAATTGACGCGGTAACATTTGTATTTTATCGCCGAACCTTTTCGAGGAGAAAATTTTAATCAGACGCTAAGTGACGTGAATAAGATATTAATCAAGACCTTATTAGGAACAAACTAGGATAGTACTTTAAATAATTCAACAATAATTCTTAGTAAATCTGTAAATAGTTCAATATTTATTAAGACACATACCCTGTGGGCTTCCATGCTTTTATTTTATTCTTATCATCGATATAACAGAAGGTTTTCTTATATATTATATTACTGCGGTGACTATAGGAAAACTTTTAAGAACATGAACTACGGTCCATTATTTTCCTTACTTAACTACTTTTTTTACCATGTAGGACTTTTTCAGGGGTGCATTTAGATAAAAAATGTTACTTCATCGGATTGGTATGTATAACAATTTTGACACTATTTTCGTCGATTGAAATCAATATTGTGTATTCTAACAGTAAACTTGGCCTTAACAGCCATGCACTTATAGGAGCATGCATGTATCCCTCTCACGTCTCCGAAGGTTTCAGCCGTTCCTCCGTCAACATTCTCCGACATAAATATTTCAAATATTTTGTGACCCCTACTCCTATACATTTAAAGTTCACCTCTATAACGCATATTTTCTTGTCGCCAGGTGTACAAAACATTTGAGCATTAGGGAAATCAGTCAGTACATGTTTGATATTTGTGTGTAAATTTTTAGACGTCTTTGCCTGTGCTATTGGGATTTCCCTCGTATTGTGGAGCTTCAATAATGTATTTGTATATAAAAATAAACATTACAGTAGTCGTTGCCTAGAATCAAAATATTGTATGTACGGAGAAAAGTTATTTTATGCTACAGCTTAGTATTAGGATTTTATTTTAATCGTATCTAGAAACTAAATTATATTTTCATAAAGTAGGACATCGTTTCTCAATTGGTGGGTCGCGATCCTTGGGGGGTCGAGTTTGTTTAAAAGGGGGTCGCAGTCTGTTGAAAAATAATTAATACAATATACATATAGGTACAAAATATTAATTTTCGAACGAATCTTTTGTATCGAACGTCACAAAAATCGTTCGAGCGTTCGAACCAGTGAAGGCTAATACAATGTACCTATAGCTGATAAAAATAGCGCGCTATGTAGGTACACATATAATTATTATTTTATAATGGCGGGGTCGCAAGACTTTTTACTTAGCTTTTTGGCTTTTTCGTGGGTCGCGACATAAAAATGGTTGAGAAACGATGCAGTAGGATATTCAAAACTTTAACGCCCTTATTAATAAAATTATTTACACCACGGATTAGCTAATCCAACATGGCTGTCTTTGTCTATCAAGTGACTATTCTAAACTATCTGACAAAGACAGCCATGTTGGATTAGCTAATCCGTGGTGTAAATAATTTTATTAATAAGGGTATGTATGTGTAAATGAATTTAGGAGAAAGCGGGAACTCATTCTGCTTCAATAGCAAATCTATAAAAAAATATTTTATTGAAAACTAGTTGTCCCGGCAAACTTTGTACTGCCTGCGCTGCCGCGCCACCTACCGGATCCAATTATAAATCTAAGACCTCAGAAACCTTCTTTGGCTCATTCACAACAACTTTGCTAAATATTTTCATCACATGATCAAATGCAATATAGTTTGCATAGTTTACGATAGGCAAGCGGACTGATTTTTTTTATTGCATTAATGAATAGTACTCTTAAATATGAGTAACTTCTCAGAAGACTTTTTTTTAATTATTATTTTTTTAATTATTATTTTATATCTTTGACATTATTATTATTATTTTAAAATAAAATCTGACATTATTTTTTTATTACTATTTTTATCTTTAATATAATTTATTATTATCGATTTATAATTTAATTCCGTCTTCTTATGTCTTATTTAATTTAATGTACATTTTTATTTCCATTTGCAATTTGATTGTTATTTTTACCACAGTGATATTATTAAGTATATTAAGATATTGACTAAATGTTTTAGGTTTAACCTCTTTCCTTTTATATAAAGAGTAAAAGTTTGCATGCTAAAAATATATTAGCGAATTGTGTTGGTACTTTTATCAATTATTGTCATCTTTTCACCCACATTTCTGGCAAATAAAAAAATATATTATATTATATTATTAAGAAACCGTATATCAAAAGTCAATATTTTCAAAGGTACAGCGATTTGTATACAAAATTTCGCGAGTCTTTATACCAAAAAAATTTTTTTTTGTTTTTGCGAAATTGGTAAACAAAACCTACATCATTAGTTTACTCACATCATATACAAAAACATTCATTATGGTAAGTATGAACTTAAACGCACAAATATCGGAGATATTTACAAATATATTCCTGCGGCCATATATTCATATACTACTTCATACTACTTCATACTACTTCATATACAAGTGACGTCATTTTTAGGTCGACTTTAGTATGGAGCGTTTTTAGGAGGCTCGCGAAATTTTTTATACAAATCGCTGTACCTTTGAAAATATTGACTTTTGATATACAGTTTCTTCTGAGAAGTTACTCATATTTAAGAGTACTATTCATTTATGCAATAAAAAAAAATTGTCCGATTGCCTATTCTATAAAGGACACAGATTTTTTATTTATTAGAAGATCAATGCGTATTCACTATATTCTGTATAAATTTATGTAGAATTCTGGTTTTCATTGGAAATAATATCCATATCTAAAGTCGATTTGCATTACAAATGCAATCAGCACCCATAGCTGACACATTTTACCGACGCTATATGAAGAGAATCCAATTTCTACATGTTTGTGCATTTATCAAGGAGAACTTTTCCTTAAACGAGCAATTATTGTATATAATCTCTTGTATATATCTGAATCTCGGAAACGGCTCTAATGATTTTCATGAAACTAACTATAGTAGTAGTATCTATCATCCCTGGGGAACTGCGCATTTTGAGTTATATATGTTTTATTATATTATAATATATCACTAATTTCGACACTATAATGTCAGTCCGATTGGCAGTTTGGTTAATTTGCGTTGTTCGGAAAATCGGAAAATCGGTGTTCGACCCCGGTAATATATTTTTGTGATTCTTTTTTTTTATCTAAGTACTAGAGCTCCGAGCAAAGCTCGGTTACCCAGGTACTTATTGTTAATTAGTCACACCTAATGTACATTTAATATCAGTGGATATCCTTTATGCCCAGGCTACACGAGGCTAGTTTTTCAAGCTAGGATAGCAAGCTAGTTTTTTACCAAACTGTCCTGGCTTGCTGACCTAGCTTGGACCATGCTAGTTTTGTTTACATGAGGCTAGATTTCTTTAAGCTAGTATTTACTGGAGTGCTGAGGTGACCACTCGTCCAAAATGAACTGCATACAAAAAAAAAACACTATTCGACTAAAACAGTTGCTTCGAAAACTGTGCCATTTCGCGCTAGACGAACTAGAAGATGAACTACAAAAACAGGTGTGGACAAGACCGTGGATTTTACGAAGAGATAAACGTGGATCATCTGCTTTACTTTTGAAAGAATTTATTATATTTAAGAATAATATATATTTGAAGAAATTAATCGTCGCGGTAGAAAAAAAAAACCAAATGCGTGGTTCTTGTTTACTAGCCAACTGAAAACTAGCTTCGCCGGTCACATGAAGCTAGTAAACAAGCCAGGATAGTAAAATCAGTAGTGGGAGGAGGCTACTAGCCTGAAAATAGAACTCCATCCTATTAAAAACTGTCCTGGCTTGTAAACTAGCTTACTAGCTTACAAATGAAGATAGTTTTGTCTACACGAAGCCAGAAGTACTAGCTTGCTAGCTTACTAACACTAGCTTGCTATCCTAGCTTGAAAAACTAGCCTCGTGTAGCCCGGGCATTAGTGACCGGGACTGTACTTGCTCGATCTCTTAACTGAACACACTTATGCTCGTCATTGTACAAGCGAGTCCAGTCCGATATTTGAGTCGCGCTCAGTAGAACGGAAGAATTACCGGATAAGCTCCTTGTTTACAGTCATATCATCGCGATCGTAACTTTTCGTTCGGCACAATCTGGCTCATTCAATAAAAACTTCTCTGCTCTTTTACGAGTAGGTTTCCTTTTATAAGGAAATATTACGTGATGCCTTACTTTTTTCTAGTAAGCGTTGCTCTCTTGTCGTTTATTTTCTTGCGTTTATTCCGTGATAAAATTTATATGAATGTTCCTACAACAACAAAGTTATTATGTTATACACCGGCTAAATAATAAAATGTATTATTATACAGTTTCCCTTAGGGTGAGTGGAGACTATTATATTATGTATTGAATTGAGTTCTATGCGATTTTTTCACATATAAATAATAATATTTCTGGACGCATCATACCACTTCATGATAGACATTCACAGGGCCAGATGGCACTGTGCTAAGTATTCGAAGAACTTGTGTTACAGATACCAGACAACTGGAAGTATATTTAATACTTTTATATTATACATATTACATTTAACATTTTTATATTACTATACAGATATTTAACACACATCCATGACTCAGGAATACAGAAAACTTTATGTTCCCTAGGCGAGATTCGAACCCGCGACCTCTGGCATGAGTGCCAATGCGCTAAACTCTGAGCCACAGAGAAGATCGAATATATTTTACGACATATTATGATCAAAGAAGCACTCATCGTAATTATCAATACTGCCTGCATATTAAAATTCAAAATTCCTTATTAAACACAAATAATAACATGCAACAGAATAAACATGTAATATACATCACATCCATATATGGAATCACTTTAGAACTGCAGTGACTACGGCAATTTTTCGCTACTAAAAACTACATAAAAATAGAAATATCAAAATTATAGCTTGGCGTAGAACCTACATAGCACCTACGTAGCAATAGGCGAAGTACTCCGCGTGGTACTACACGTAGCGCTGTGTTAGCACTATATGATAATAGCAATATATTATTATCATAGTCATAATTCTATATCATAATATAGAATTATGACTATGATAATAATTTTATATTGTTTAGAAATCTGCGTAGCATTATCAAATCACATGTAGCACTAGGCGTAGCGCTATTCGTAGCACTGTGCGTAGCACTACACGTAGCGCTCATATTTCCCTCAATACACGGTATGTCCTGCATATTTAGATGATCATTGTTCACATCAATACTTCAAAGCGATACAAAAATACGGTTACGTAACAAACCTCATTAGCATTCGGAGCTCCAGCCTCCCAGCCGGGCTTGAACAAACAAATCATCGCTAATTTTATTAATCTCAAGACTTGGCCCGAACCCCTGTCAAAGTTTACACTAACTCTCCCTCATTTAACTTGACGTTTCAATAGAGGACCTGAGGTATTGGGGTTCGCTTGTTCATTTCATCTTATAAATGACATGTATGGGTTACGTGCGTAACTTGAGCGTAGAATGGTAAAATCAATACTATTTGGTACACTAGTAACTACCAGAGAAGCAGGGCCGCCGTAAGCGGGCGTGCAAAGCGTGCACCGCACAAGGGCGGCACGCCCAGGGGGCGGCAAATGGAGCGACTCATCACCTTTTTTTGACAAAACTCATAGTAATAGGGCGGCATAATCTACCGATCGCCGACGAAACAGCTAGCGGTGGGCCTGCAGAGAAGTGTATTTTCAATCATAATATGTTTTTGAAAATAGATAAAATTTGATACCGTTACCCTAACCCAAATAAAAATTATAATATATTACAATACAATAAAACATACAAACAATTTATTCTTGTTATTATCACTACAATATTATAAAGTAATATTCAACCTTTAATATTTCACGAGACTTAAAGTTCAGGAAATTACCTGTCTTATTACGAATTCAACTGTCCAATTAATCCATTAATAATTTACTTTATTGTGAAGTTGATTGAGATACAAAAGTAGCGTCAACCCGGCCACCGGGCAACCTTGTGGAGGAGACCCGGTAACCCGTGCCCATTCGTTAAGGCGGCGTGACACTCACAGCGCGCTGAGAAACACTAATTAAACTGTGCATAATTCCGCTTCATAACGGAACGAAATGCGCCCAAGTTTCTCCAGAAACGTTTTTGTCGTTATAAGTTTTGTTTCCACAGGGCTGGCGCTGTAACTTTATACTTTTGGTTTATTAAAGTACTAGCCATTTCCCGCGGCTCTGCCAGCGTAAATACTGTATCCCAAAGGAAGAATACTTTTTCGGGATAAAAAGTAGCCTATGTTTTAATCCAGAACCTAAACTACTACCATACCAAATTTCATCGAAATCCGTTTAGTAGTTTTTGTGTGAAAGAGTAACAAACATCCATCCATCTATCCGTCCATCCTCACAAACTTTCACATTTATAATATTGCAACGCCAAGACATATAGTATTATAATACAGCCCACTCTTTCTATTAAAGGAAACATATTAGGTATGTTACTGAAAAACGCGCCGAAAGTAAGGCCACCAGACAACCTCTTCCACTACTATGTATATCTTATATATCTTAATATTGTTAGCGAGCAACACCAAAGCTGACTCACCGAGCAGCCCCGGCGGCACCCGAACAGCATAAAACCTGGCGCACCACGCCACTCGCCCTCTTTTGCCTTGGGATTTCGAGACAGACGTGCCATTGCGTTTTCCATTGTTACTTTCCCTTTTAAATTTAGTAATTTAGTTTCTTTTTTTTATTATTTAATTGTTAATTTTTCATTATAGTTTTTAATTTTTGATAATTTGGAAATAGATTTGTATAATTGGTGTTGTTTTTTTATCTAATTAAGGGTTTTCCACTTAAAATCAGAAGTTGGATAAAGAAAACGCTCCCAAAATTATTATTTTTCAAGTAGTTTCATTAATTGAAATAAAATAGTCATGGGTAGATCAAGTCACTCGCGGTCTAAAAATAAGGGGAAGCGCATTATGCGCTCGCGTAGTCCAATATCGCGTGGCAGGCTGTCTCGTAGCACTTCCTGGGGACGCACACCGGAGCAGCCGCGATCTCGCCGTGATCGTTCGAGTCCAGGGCGGTCGAGCCGTGACCGCTTCCACGTGCTGCGCGAGGGGTCTCGTCGCCGCTGTTCAAGGTCGAGGTGGTCCGGCCGGGAGCGTTCGAGTCCAGATCGGCCTCGTGGTTTGGAGTCAAGGGTCGCGTCACTGCAGCAGGACTGTGCACACTCCCTTGAGGCGATAGCCTCGCGGTTGAGCGCACTGGAAGGTAAATCGGGGTGCTTGAATTCGCCCAGTACCCCTAATGCAGATTCTGCGGGCTGTTCGACGGAAAGGATTGTGGATGCAATCCAATCCTTAAGGTCAGTACATACGCAAAACTATTACGTCTCGAACTTCGATCCAGATCTAAACGACGTGGATCAATGGTTTGCCGAGGTGGACAGGGCTATGACTGCGAATAAATGGTCAGAAAATGAGTGTTCGTCGCGGGTAGGTAACTGTTTAAAGGGAAACGCGAGACAGTGGCTAAATGAGTGGATTACTAATGACCGTTCGTGGGGTACTTTTAAAAAAGATTTTAGATCACTGTATGTTAAAAAAGTAGACATTGCTAGTATTCTTTTTTAAAGTTATGTGTACGGATTCGGATAAATATCCTACTTACGCAGAGTATGCGCGTAGGTCTTTACTTCGACTACGAATGGTCAAGGGGTTATCTGAGGAACTTATAATTGCAATCGTAATTCGCGGCATTAAAGACCCGCATGTAAAAGCATGTGCTAGTAACGCGAAACCTACAATCGATAACGTGGTTGATTTTTTGTCTACATTTAGTAAGCCTGTTAATAAATCGACACCTATACTATCATTTACAAAACAATCTTATAAAGGTCACTTGAAGTCAACTTTTAATCGTGGAAATTTCTCTATATTGAAATGTTTTATTTGCGGTGACACTCAACACAAGCAAGTAAATTGTCCAAAGAAACCACAACAAAAGACCCATTCTCCTCAATTACTTGCGTTACCTAGTAATAGTGCTAATAATTCTAAATTTGACTTATTGTGCTCTTATTGTAAAAAAGGTGGAGACACGATATTAGTTCGTGTTTTGCAAAGCAACGATCAGATAGGCAACGTACCAATTAATTTTTGTTCTACCCCCATGTTTCGTAATAATAATGACGTTATGGTTGGCATCATTCAAGGTATTACAATTGACATACTTATTGATAGTGGCATGTTAGATGTGTCTCTAATATCGTCGGACGTTGTAAATTATTTTTTGTGTTGTAAAAAATCTATCAACCGCCTGTTAAAAGGAATTAGTGACACAACTATTTTACGTTACACTTACTATCGAGTTCCCAGAGATAACGTTAGAACTTAGAAATTGATTTGCTAAAAGTGCTTAGAGAATGTATGAACGCGCCTATGATTATCGGTACAGATGTACTTAATAGAGATGGGGTTACGTACGCGTGTACAAGTTCGCAATGTTTAACTCGCAGTCTTTCGGTTAACTCGAGTGTACCTCAAAACATGCGGCAGGTGAGACAGTTTCTGGGCCTGGCGGGTTATTTTAGAAAATACATATCTGGTTATTCATTAAAAACGTCTTGTAATGCACGGTTTACAAAAAAGGGCATTGACTTTGTGTGGGTCGAGGAACAGAAAAGAACCCGACAGGAACTCAGTGAGTGTCTCACCAGTGAGCCGGTATTGTGCATTTTTGATCCGGAACTACCCACCCAACATCACACAGACGCGAGCAGCGCTTATGGTGCGGTTTTTTTTTACTTCAGGTTCATAGGGATGGTAGTAAGCGGGTAGTGGCGTATTATAGCCAGGTGACAAAGGGGGCTGAGTCCAAATACCATTCCTATGAACTGGAGACTCTCGCGGTAGTAAAAGCCCTAAAACATTTTAAGCATCATCTCATAGGTAGGCATTTTACTTTAATAACCGATTGTAATGCTCTGAAATCCACTCAAACAAAAAAAGACTTGTTACCGCGAGTGGCTAGGTGGTGGGTATACTTGCAGGATTTCGACTTTGATATTCAGTACAGGAAGGGAGTATTACTGCCGCATGCTGACTGTCTGAGTCGAGACCCTGTTGGTACCGTAAATAACATAGCTAAACCACGCAATTGGGCTCAAATCGCACAATCGGGCGACGAGGAAACGCAACAATTAATGCGGTCCCTAGACGAGGGACAATTAGACGACTCGAGGTACGTCAAACAGGGTGATCTCTTGTACTATCGATATGTGCCTACTGGTGAAGAGGTGCGTCTACTCTGTTTTATTCCTAAGGGGTATCGATTAAGTTTGGTTCGTATTTTTCACGACGAACACGCCCATATTGATTCTGAAAAGACTGCCGATCTAATTTTACGATACTTTTGGTTTCCTGGTCTTAGGACTTTTATTCCAAGTACATTAAGCATTGTATAACATGTATAGCTCATAAACGCGTGCCCCGCGCCCAATTACAGCCTATTACTTCATGGGCCAAGCCCGACGTACCGTTTGATACTTTACACGTTGATGTATTGGGACCTTTACCAGAATCGCGAGGTTTTAAGCACATATTAGTTGCAGTTGATTCCTTTTCTAAATTTTGTCATCTAATTCCTATTCACCGACAATATTTAACTGAATTGAAGCGAGCTATGCAGTTCATTATTTCCTTATTCGGCACCCCGAATACCATAATATGTGATAGAGGTAGAATGTTCGAGGCTTCTGGGTTTTTATCATTTATAAATGAGTTGGGCGGCCAAGTGCATCACATCACACCCGAGATGCACCAGGCCAACGGCCAAGCTGAACGCTATATCCGCACTGTTCTTAATATGCTTCGTATCGAGTCAAATCAAAAGAAATTTGAATGAGCTGAGGAGTCGTGGCGACTGCAATTAATTTTAAATATCACCAAACAAAAAACAACGCAGTACGCTCCCATAAATTTATTGATTGGGTCTGAAAAGGCAATGCCAGTAGTTCGCTCAATAATACGCGACGTGGCTTTAGAAAATTCGACTGAAAATCGTGAATCGTTACGTGAATTACGTAGACAGAGGACAACCGAACGGCTGACTCGTAATCAAGCCGAACAAGATCGACGGGTGAACGAAAATCGTACTTACATCTCCCCGGACTTATAATTTAAATGACTTTGTCTTCGTAATCAAGTATTCTGTCACAGGGCAAATTGGATCCAGGAATGCGTGGACCTTACCGCATTACTCGAGTGCTTGATAATTGGTGCTATGAGCTGAAGCTTGTTAGTGGCGCGTATGGCAAGGTGACGTACGCAGCCGCGCAGTACCTGGTGCCCTGGAGAGGCGAATGGACCCCGGAGACCTGCTCAGCATTCTTCGAGGGTGAGCTTTGCAAGTCTATTTGGTATGCTTAATAGTGGAGCCTATGCCAATACAGCCGTCAAGGTATGCTTAATAGCGGAGCCTATGCCTTTGACGTGAAGTCCGAGCGATACATTTTCGACGGCAAAACTGAAAGGTATGCTTAATAGTGGAGCCTATCCCGATACAACCCGTCCAAGGTATGCTTAATAGTGGAGCCTATGCCTTATAAGTTAGCTAGCTAAATAATTAAGAGTCGACTTTTGATGCGCACTTTGGTACCATTTTGTATGTGATCACTAACTGTTGATATGTCTCTCCACTAGGAATTGTTACTTACTATTATTGTGTGAAAACAGTGTTAGTTTTTTTTTTGGTATGATTTCAGGAGAGGAGAATGATAACGTCTTAACAGACGCCACAAATGCTCAGCCCACTTCAACCCGAGAACAACCCGGTCCTTCATCGAGGCCTGACGAGAACGTCAGACTGTCAGGAGAGGCCGTGTTAGCGAGCAACACCGAAGCTGACTCACCGAGCAGCCCCGGCGGCACCCGAACAGCATAAAACCTGGCGCACCACGCCACTCGCCCTCTTTTGCCTTGGGATTTCGAGACAGACGTGCCATTGCGTTTTCCATTGTTACTTTCCCTTTTAAAGGGGTTTGCGCAACTTTGTATGGACTAGTGGCGTCATTTTTTTTCCAGCGGCCACACATAATTGTAATGTAACTTTGTTATGCTATTTTAAATATACATATTTGTATCATTATTTTTATCCTAAGTAATATCGGAGCTGAGATATTCGCATTTGAATATTTTAAAAATATGGTACTTAACTACTTCAAACCTACGAAAAAAGCATTATTTACTATTTTGATACTGTAAAAGTTTGATATTAGGAGCCTAAGGCTATATAACCCATAGCTTAGCGTACCTATTGCTACCCGTAAAGGTAGAAAAAGGAAAAGTTTTAAGTAAAACACATGTACCTATAATGTTATAATAATGTAATTATAACCATTTTAGGTTTTTAAATACAGAAACATAAGTAACATAGCAGTAATAGTTAATCATCTTCATCTATTTCGTTCTCAATATCATGTCGAATAATATAATCTAAGAATTTTGCCGGCGGAGTCAGATCATCTTGATATCTGCCCCATCCCATGTACCAAACGATAGACATTACATACGAACAGATATAGGTAAACAAATCCTGTACTCGTACGTGATTGGCCGATCACTTATCGCACGTTCGAGACGAACCACGCACGCGGTTCTCGATAGACAAACAGCCGTTCAAAGCTGTAAATGAATTTACAGCTTGGCAAAAAAGAGTGTGACGCGGTGACAGCAGGAACTAAAACATTTTCGATTGTATCTCCTTAAATCCTTAGTAGATTGGAATGACATATTTCATTTAAACGTATTTATATATTTTACATAAATATTATATATCTCATTCTAATCTGTTAAGGATAAAAGACGATACAATCGAAAACGTTTTAGTTCCTGCTGTCACCGCGTCACACTCTTTTTTGCCAAGCTGTACATCGTTTCAATTTTGTTATTTCTTTCAACTGCCTTGTTTTACGATCCGGCGGTCGCAGGTTATATATATACAGCAGAAATCTAAAATAGATCAATAGAATATAATAAAATCGTCCATACATAAATGAGCAACAAAAAATCAAATACCTTCGTTCCGATATAGTTTACAAAAATGTGTTCATAATAACTTTTGCTGATTTTATATTGTTGTTTCAAAATATCCAAGTTTCATTGCTGGCCGCACAACTTCGAAACGACGCCAACTTTGCACAAACCCCTTTAGTAATTTAGTTTCTTTTTTTTATTATTTAATTGTTAATTTTTCATTATAGTTTTTAATTTTTGATAATTTGTTAATTTGGAAATAGATTTGTATAATTGGTGTTGATTTTTTTATCTAATTAAGGGTTTTCCACTTAAAAATATATTATAAATGTGAAAGTCTGTGAGGATGGATTGATGGACAGATAAATGCATGGAAAAATGGATGGACGGATCTTTCACGCAAAAACTACTGTACATAATAATGTCACGCAACTTTTATACACTTTTCCAATTTATTTAGGTATTTACAATAATTTATTATACCAGGGTGTAACAAAAATAAGTGATAATACTTAAGGGTGTGTACTCTCTATAAGGAACACTCCTTATAGAGAGTTCACTGTGAAAGTAGCAGCGCTGTAAGAGCAAAAAATTTTTTGCGATTTGTATGGGAAAGCGCTCCAGCGTCGCGAGTTTCCCCATACAAAAGTGAAAAAAAAAATTGCTCATTCTGCGCTGCTACTTTCACAGTGAACTCTCTATAAGGAACACGTACACACCCTTAAGTATTATCACTTATTTTTGCTACACCTTGGATAATATAAACTCGACCGATTTCGATTAACTCATCATCCTGATGGTCACGCAACGCATGCTGCGTGAACTGTAAATAAACTTATTTCACTTCGTCGTTTTTAATTTGAACACGCAAGTTTCCAATTTAATTCTCAATTTGTATTCCGGCAATGTTATATTATTACCGCTTTGTTGGGAATCATTGAATTCAATTACGTCGAATTAAAGAATGCATATTTTCGTTGTGGTCGTTTTGAATAAAATACGTATTGTATCCAACTCAAACCAGGATACTATTATGTAATAAAATATGATGCTATTCCAGGATGAAAGTAACAACAATAACAAATGATTCAGGCTACAAACGTTCATATGTGGGTTTGTCACCCACTCAGTCATAAGCTTAACAATATACTTGTTTTCTATTTTTTCTTTACGTGTTTTTATAACGTACAATCAAACATGTTACCGCTCCACCCAGCATAAGATGAAAATCACTTAAGGCGCTGTGAGTAGTCAACTATGAAGTATTCGAGGGGGTGAAGGAGATGAGCGGGGGACGTGCCGCCCCCGTTACTGCGGGGGGCTTCATGCGAAATACGTCAAAGTGATGTGTCTATAATGTACAAAAACGTAATTTCGATAAAATCGTAATGTGCTTCATAGCCTAGCGGTATTTTGCCCGCCTAAAGCAAAGCGCAGCGTCTAGGTTCAAATCTCATTACAATTTAATATAGGTATTTCAAAATGTCTATTTTCTGTCTAGGTCAATTATAAGAAGTCTAATTCCTAATTTTGTGCCAAATTTAGCCATTGCGATTTGAGAAAGTTAAGCTTTTTAGTAAGTAGTTAAAGGGTAAAAAAAATCTAAAAAAAAAGCTCAATTAAGTCACTGAACTCCTAAACGGCTGGACCGATTTTAATAAAAAAAATTGTGTGTCTTCAGGTTGATTCGAGAATGGTTTAGATTTGCAATTGGACCTGGTAGGTGGCGCTGCTGTCAGTAGTCAGTACGTCAACAAATGTAATTCTATGGCGGTACGAAGTTTGCCGGGATAGCTAGTATTATTATAATATTATGCAGTTGAAGTACTGCGGAATACGCACTACAACATGTAACACAACACAATACACATTATGACATTTTACACACATTGACGTTTCTTCCTAGGACGACATTTCAAAATTTTATATATTTCGCATTTTTCAGCGGTTACAAAATCTAAACTTGCTTTTGCCCGCAACTTCGTTCGCGTAGCACAAAACTAAATTTTGTCGACTGATTTTATACAATACATAAATACACAATAAAATTCAATATCAGATATTCCCCTTCTACATACATGAAACTTCGGCTATCTGACAGCAAAAAAAAAGTACAATTTCAAATACCTAGTTTCTGACATTTGTGGTTTAACCAAATAGTCTCTTCGGCTACATCATATTAATTGTAAATATTGTTTTATTTAATCTATTACTAATATAATACAGAGAGAAGGTTTATTTGTTTGTATGTTTGTTTGTTTGCATTGAATAGGCTCCGAAACTACTGGAACGATTTTGATGAAATTTAGGACAGATATAGAATAGACAACGGGGAAGCACATAGGCATACTTTTTATTGCCGAAAAATGTACGGTTCCATCGAGATTTCCTTTTGCGCGCACGAAGTCGCGGGCAACACCTAGTCTAAATATATAAAAGGCAAACCTGACTGACTCATCTATCAAAGCACAACCGAAACTACTGAACAGATGTTGCTAAAATTTGGCATACAGATAGATGTAATGACGTAGGCATCCTCGGAGAAAGGATTTTTGAAAATTCGCCCCCTACGGGTGTAACAAAGGGGTCAAAATTTTGTACGGAAACCGAACTTTACGCGGACGAAGTCGCGGGCAAAAGCTAGTAAAAAATAAACGTAGATTACTGAATACATGTTCCTAATATCTGCTCATGGTGATTAGAATTAGAATTGATTATAATAATTGATATAATTATATGTATAAACTTTACAAACCAACAGAATAATATTTAGGTATATATATATTTACTCATTCTGTTGTCAATCAATGTTGTCAATTTTGAATCAATTATATGTTTTTTCTTTCGTCGTGTAATAAATTACTTTGATAAATTATATCAATAATTTCGGTTACTTTACGTCAGTCTGACTGGCAGCTCGGTTTGCGTACCGACGTTTGATTTTTGGTGGTGAGTTCAAATCCCGGTAAGATAAATATTATTTTTGTGGTTCTTATAATGCCTTTGTTTTTCTTTAATATTTTTTTATTTATTTTTATTAATTTTTATCGTTGTACTAAAACTACGACCAAAGCTCGGTCTCCCTAGTACCTACTTATAAAGAGTTTTTGTACCTCCATCTTAAAACATTGGACTAAAAATTTGGACATTCATCGAATAGGTACAATCTTTTCATATTTTATATAATTTAATCTACACTAATATTTACAACAACTTAAAGTAACTAATAATAAAATAAGTACATAATTAACCATATACTTTTATTACTGGGAAAACAAGCATTGCTCGGAGTTTTATAGTGCGACAAAAAAAAAAAGAAAAAAAAATCGTCTGACCGGGATTCGAACCCGAGACCAATTGGTCACAACAACTCAAAAAGCCAAAGGGCTACCGAGCGTCTTACGTCATATAGCGAAATTACGCATATGTTATAAGTATTACACGACGAAAGACAAACTAATATTTACCCCCGACTTGACCTTTATGCAGACGACATAAAGGTCAAGTCGGGGGTAAAATAAACTTGAACGGACTTTCAACAATAAATTAGAATAATTTTTGAGCAGAAAAGAGGGGAAAAATTTGACATACGTCTCATTAGCAAGAGGCCTAAGCCGGTACTGTCTTATTCAATAGATATGAAAGAGAACGAATGACAGGTCGCCATTTCGCGATGTTTCATTCGACTTGTACGAATTATTTATCATTGAAATAAATTAATACTAACAAATATCACATTCTATACGAAAAATTAAAACAACAATTCCCTTCCTTTTATTATGTTTTACCAAACTGTAAATAATTTTCTAATTTTTGTTCACAAATAATACAGTTACAACTCCAAGAATTTCTATTTTAATGGTTACTTTATGATTTTTTTTTATCGATAAATTTTTCAGATAACGTGTTTTGAAAACAAAGGTCCCCTAGCAAATATGATCAAAATTAACATATATTTTTTTGCTGCACTAAAATGTATCCATTCGTCTCAAACATTTTTTGAAAGAAGCGTATTTCTAGGGTAAGAGCGCCTTAACAGTTCCGTTGTATCGTGCGTGAAAATACATACTCACGTGTAAATATGTAGTTCAACCGCTTCTGCAGTATTCATCGATCACTTCATTTTGTTTTAATTTATATATTTGAGGTGTTCTGGTGCATCTGGTGCAAAGGAAAATGTTTAGAAACTGGTTAAGCAGGAACTTTGTCGTAATAGAGGATCGGACTACATCTTAAATATTTGGTTTATTAATATATTCAGAAATATTGAGGCATTACTACTTGGTAAATGTAAAAATATATTATTTTATATAAAGTACTAATTAAATACATTTAAAAACTACCAAAAAATATATTTTTTTGCGAAATTGGTAAACAAAACCTAAATCATTAGTTTACTTACATCATGTATAAAAACAGGATCCTCTTCTTTCGCATAATTTTATTTGTCATAATTTCATTTGGCATACCTCACTTGGCATAATTTTACTACGCATAATAATACTTTGGCATAATGGTTTCTTGGCATACTACATCATTAGGCATAAATATCATTTAGACTAATATTGTTTGTCCTAATTTAATGAGGCATAACTCGTAAGGCATAATTTTTCTTGTCATAATAATACTTTGGCATAATTGTTTCTCGGCATAAACTTGTTAGGCATATTTTTTTGTCATAATAAATTCAAGGCATTTTGTCACAAGGCACAAATATGCATAAAATGGAACGACATAATGAAAACACGGTTAAGGTATTTAAACGCATATTTATGAAACATTAAAAACAGGTAACATGTGTAACAGTAGGTTAAGTTGCGGCGGGGTGGCCCTTGGGCCACCCGTAAGCCGCTAACATGTTAAAAATAATTAGCTCGGAATGTTCTTAGATAGCAGTTAGTGTTTTTTGTCCGAGTTTAATTTCGTAATCAGTCGAAAATTACAATTATAATTGTTATTTCGTCTTAACTCGTATACCCAGTAGAATTTATCATTCATTAGTATGTCAAAAAAAAAAATGCTACAAAGATGTATGCGTAAATATAATAGTATGCATAAATATCATTATGCGTAAATATATTTATGCTTTTTAATATTATGCATAAAAATATTCTTAATGAATATTATGCGTAAAAATATATGCCTTACAATAAGTATGCCTAACAATTATTATGCTTTTAGTAATTATGCGAAAAAAAATTATGCTAAGAAAGTTATGACAAATGAATATTATGCGAAACTACTATTAGGTCAAATGAAATTATGCCAAGTAAAATTATGACATATGATTTTATGCGAAAAAATAGAGAACCTATAAAAACATTCATTTAGGTAAGTATGAACTTAAACGCACAAATATCGGAGATATTTACAAATATGTTCCTGCGGCCGTATACTTCATACCTACTTGTACCCCGTCGGGTTACATATGACGTCACTTGTAATCCGACTTTAGTATGGAGCGTTTTTACGAGACTTGCGAAATTTTGTATACAAATCGCTGTACCTTTGAAAATATTGACTTTTGATATACGGTTTCTTCTGAGAAGTTACTCATATTTAAGAGTACTATTCACTTATGCAATAAAAAAATCAGCCCGCTTGCCTATTGTGCCTATATACCTGCTACATATTTTGTAACTTACTTTTGAAACTATTTCCTTAGGCAACTGTTTACTGGTCAATTATTTGTTTTTAAATTAAAAAAAATATCACAAGACGTTAATGTTCATTTTTTACTGCATTAAGTATTAGCAACATGCAAATGGCTCTCGGCAAATGTATGAGAAACGATGATTACCGAAAAACATTGAGGAGATTGTACCAACAGATTTAATTTACAACCAAGAACATCTCACAAGTTTTCATATTATTATTTACGCAACTAATCCTTAACCACAGACGTATAATTTTCCTAATAGTTCAAATATTAGTATTTTTAGGGTCAACAAACAAAAGGTTCATACTTGCTGCGGCGCAGTGACCCAAACTGAGTCTTTTCTTCTAATATAAGACTACGTTATTCCATCCGGTAATTCTTTTTTTGTTATCACAGGGGAAATGTCACTGCGACTGCGGTGTGAAGTACCCGCGACGCCGCTGTATGTCTCCCGCCTGCACTGGTCCATGGAGGTTGAGGATGTCATAGACTACATCCGTAAGAAGACGTCCCTCGCCTTAAGGGTCGAGCGTCTGGAGTCTCGCCACAAGGTCAACTTCAGTTCCTTTGTGGTGAGAGTACCGACGCATCTACTGTCGACCTTCGAGGTGGAGGATTTCTGGCCAGCGGGTGTGGTCTACCGGAGGTTCCGGGGGAGACTCCGGAACGAAGCGTACATCACATCGCCGTCATCACGTGTGAAAGTGTAGTTTTTAAGTATATAATATGTATGTTAGTCTGTAAGGTATTTATAATATGGGCATATGCAGCCTGAAATAAAAGTTATTTATTTATAATTTATTACGCCTTCCCCGGGATATGTGTCCCGGGGATATGTGGGACTCCCAGCGCTGTCACCGGTTTATCCACTAAAACCATACATGCGGAATGCCATCAGCCGCTATGAAATTGAGTGTCCCGGATCTGTCTAACACAGGACACTACCCTCGACTAGCCGGTCTTTCTCATGAGGGACCGGACTTTCAACTAGATTAGGGGGCACTCCGACAACTTGAAGCGCCCCCGTCGACGCCGTGACTGGCTAAGCCGGGAAGGTTCCCATCCGCTCCCGGAGCACCGTTAGACAGGAAGCAGGAGGTTCGCGTAGCGATGCCTCCGCATTCCTGTCCTACGTCGGCGGAGCAGAACAGATGATGGATCAATCTGTCTATCCCGCTCCATTTCATTCGATCCTGTACAACATCTTGCCAATGGTCAACTAGTACAAAAACATAGAATATTTTTATGTTTTACGATAGTACTAATCACTCAAATTTATAATCTTAATTAACCTTTATGGCATGCAATATCATTTGCAATACATTTTACTTTACAACCTACACTTACTACAGTAATCGCTTTGCTAATTCTGAAAATAGCTATCTCCTAAACGTTACAAACGTTTCCAAGTAATTTATCTCAAACGCTACCTAGATTTAATCTGTAAGTGCCCGTGTTGTCTTTACGCTTATCAGATGAATTTCGTTTACTTTCGGTCCTTTACAGAGACCGTAAACTTAGTGACGCGTACGTATACATTAAGCGAAAAGACGAATTTTATGTCTTGTTATATCCTCCTTATTAATAAAAATATTTACACCATGGATAAGCAAATCCAAATCGCTCTCTTTGTCTATCAAGTGACTGTTCCAAAGTAACTGACAGAGACAGCCATGTTGGATTAGCTAATCCGTGGTGTAAATAATTTTATTAATAAGGGAGGTACCGAGTCCAATCGCACTACGCTGCGGAAAAGTTAACCAAAAGTGTTACGTCATTTTTTGCCAGACGTCAATACCTAAAATAAAGGTTGTGTTGTGTTTTGCCGAGTGACGGTACTAGAGGCCCTATGGAATGCGCGAAAGTTATTGCTTACCACCGGTCAATTATTTTGTTTGAATTACGGTCTTAGTTTATAAAATGGTATTATGTACGTGCCTTTACAGAGGCCGTAAACTTCACTTCTCCATTACGTTTTCTTTGAACGCCTAATCAAGTGGATCAGTACCAAAATGGAATCAATAGGCGTATAATAAATAAATTGTATGCCATTTTTATCGACTAGTATATTTGCGGTATCATAAGGCGAGTTTATTCTTTTGGAAAATGGCAATTTGTGCTCGACGAGATCACGACTTTCTATTTAAGTTCGTAACATATTATATAGATGTTATAAATAGCAATAAATCCATCAATGACATTAGATATGTAGAAAAGATCAGTAAAGTAAAAAAAATATTAAAACCCACGTCTTGCAAAAAATCATATACACCTTGATTGATGGGATCACGTTTCTTAATTTACGATCAGAAAAACCAACTGTAGTGTATAATATTATTACTGACAGACGGACAGGTCTACACCCTTTTAATGTTTATGTATTTCGCCTAATTAAATTAAATTGCATTGTCAGCTAGTTAGATTTCAACAATGTATTATTATCTATGTAGGAGGAAAGGCGACACTCCTGCAAGAACCACTCGTCTGCCTACTATCACCTAACGAAGGTGTCTCAATAAAGTATGAAGCCGTAATAAGCATTTCATTAGAAGACCCATTCAATTTATTATGGATTTGAATAGTAATTTTCATTTTTCAATCATAGAAAAAAAATCTATATCATAGTCTGTTTTACTCCGGTAACATTTTAATTTAGCAATTAACTAATTTTTGCATTTTTGTTTTTTTTTTTCTGATGCCTTTCGAAAAATTTAAAAATGTTGCTGATTTGAAACATATTCATTTTTCCATAATACGGCATAATATTTCAGAATGTTATTTTGTAATGAGTTATCTAAAATTGCCTTGAATTAAGAAAAAACTTACCTAATTAATATTTTTCAATATCAAAAAGTTACCGAAATGACTCTGACAAGATGACGACAAGTAACAAATCGCATGTATTTGTCAGCGGAACGTAAAAGGGCGTAAGTGGAGTAGAAGAAAGGCGGTTGTACTAATTAATATTTTTCAATATCAAAAAAGTTACCGAAATGACTCTGACAAGATGACGACAAGTAACAAATCGCATGTATTTGTCAGCGGAACGTAAAAGGGTGTAAGTGGAGTAGAAGAAAGGCGGTTGTTCCTACTAATTAATATTTTTTAATATCAAAAAAGTTACCAAAATGACTCTGACAAGACGACGACTAGTTACAAGTCGCGTGTATTTGTCAGCGGAACGTAAAAGGGCGTAAGTGGAGTAGAAGAAAGGCGGTTGTACTCGTCCGGGCTTTTATCGAGTTGCCACCGTATACGGTCGTAAATCCCAGCTGTGCCCGATCGATGGCCCACTTGTGATACATAGTTTCCGACGGACTCTTATAATGAAACTTATCTGATCTGTATGCAGAAAAATCACGAGAAAATTGCTTCATTTGCGAGTAACATTTGTCTATAAAACGGAATTTCATATTTTGTCGTTTGACATAGTGTTGGTCGTAAACAAAATGAAATTGGTTCAAGTGGCTTAAGTCTTCGATAGATATACGTATGAATTATAAAAATACCAAGGAACTTAGTATTTTGTAAAGAACAAAGCATTTTTGTAGAAAAAACAATATTTCGTAAATATTTAAATAAGTACAAATTTATAATACTAGTATACTATCTAGGTGACTGAGCTTTGCTCGGAGTTCTGACAAATAGAAAAAAATAATCACAAAAATATTATATTTAACCGAGATTCAAACCAATTACTTTCCGAATTTTTGAACAAAGTAAAAATTATACATACACATTACGCATACTAAACTGCCAATCGGATTTTGGTATATTTTTGCATGACGAAAGAAAAAACACGTATAGCTTAAAAATGCGCGGTTTTCCGGGGATAAGAGGTAGCTTCATCGATTTTTCTCCTCCAAAACCAACTAAATTTCATCGTAATACTTGCAGCCGTTCTCGAGAAACCGATTATATACCTACATACAAGATTGTCTATCTCGTTTAAAGTATAACACATTTTGCTTAGTATTCCACTGTTATTAGTTTCATTATAAATACAAAATGGCTTTATATTCAAATTAGAAACTTACCGTACAATGAAATTGTTTATTTTATATTTCCATAAATAAAATAAGCCACGTATAAAGTGGATAGAGTATTTGCTAATAAAACAAAAGATTTATATCTGGCTTTGCGTCATGTAGGCCTCCGTGACATTTTTATGCTTTTCTATAGCTTAGATAGTATGAGAGGTGGCGTATCTTATCACAGATGTATTATATTAAAAAGAGGTATATACTCGTATAGATATAAAAAGAGACGCATAATAACCTAACCAAGAGCATGTCAGGACCATGTCTAAGGAGGGTTCCGTAACTATAAACGCATAATATTGTTACGTGCCAGGGTTCGAAGGATTTGGAGTAAAAAGACCTGCTGACTCTTTTGAAGACTTTATTCACTAGCACTAGGTCCAAATACTAAACACTAAGTCCAAACACTAAGCACTAACAGTGTCCTTAAGTCGTAGCCAAGTCGCGGGTTTCACTCACGGTATCATTACATCACTAATATTCACATCGACATCGCCACATCACTTCGCAGGAAGCTCAAAGTGAACTCCTGATCACTAGTTTTCACTTGTATCGCCCGTATCGCTTCGGATGAAGCTCAAACTGAACTCGACTCGCTCGCATTCTTCCGACGTATTTATACCGGTCGATACGAGTCCCAGACGATTCCAGAAGGTTCCCGAGTCGCATGACCGTGTTAGATTTATTCTGGAACGTTTGCACAGTAGCGCCATCTAGTACTGAGTAGGGGCCCCACGCTGTCCCTGTTCACACCAAGTGGTGTCATTGGTTGACGCTAGATGGCGCTTTTGTGTGTTCGTAACAATATGCTTTTTTTTTTTATTTACTCCAAAAGTTACTACTTACTGTCCGATTTGGTTCACAATAATTTTCCTAAAGAGTTTTTAGCATGGTCTATCAGCATGGAAATTTGCAAGTTTCTATCTCCTATAGTTTAAAAATGCTAGGGGGGGGACCAACTTACAAACTACTTTGGAGGCCGATTACTCGAAAATGGTCAACTTTATAAAAAAGTAACGTATGAAACCTTGCCTTTATTTTAAAAGACCTATTCTACGATACCCCACACGATGGGGTAGAGTGAAAAAATATTTTTCATCCCCACTTCACATCATCACATGTATGGAGAGCCACCCCTAAAATATAAAATTATTATCTTTTTATGACTTCAAAACCGTGATCTATACACAATCTATAACTGCACCAAATTTCATCAATTTATATTCATAATTACAGGAGCTAGAGGCGCGGACAGACAGACAGACAGACAGACAGACGGACAGAGCGAAACTATAAGGGTTCCTTAAGTATTACGGAACCCTAAAAAAGTGAAGACTCAAATTGGCCCGATGCGGGCTAATTTTTGAGTTAGTATGCGTCGAGCCGGTGAACGAGTAGCACGTATTAATTACGTTTACAGTTTACACGTCCCTTGTCAATGTGTGTCCCGGCACAAACAAATTGTCAGTAATGTAACGTATCTATGTAATAATTACTCAAAGTATCTTATACTTTAAACGAGACGATCTTGTATATATACATTATACATATCGTATACATATCTCTATGTCATGGGATACTCATCCCAACTTACCTGTCCGGTAGTTGTGGTATAGTATACGGGTATGCGGCCCCGGCTTCCCTAGCTATTACTGTCCTATCCCTTGCCCTCCTGGGCGATAATATCCTATATTTCCTATTTCCCACTCTAACTTACCAATCTTCCTTTCTACACCACCTATCCTTCCTTTTCCCTATTCCACCTATCCTTCCTTTTCCCCTACCCTCTCCACCAATCCGTGGGAACGCAATGGATAATCATAAAAATAATAATTATCCAAAATAGCGGCGATGTGGTTCGCCACCCATCACGTCTCGTTTCTCGCGGAGACGAAAAGTGGCCCATGGAGAGCCGCTTCGCTACGATGAATGTAAGAGGAGGAATGGATGAGATGATGGAGAGAGAAAGTATAGGTGGATCAAATGTACAGACATGGAATAGTTTTATCTCGCTAAAAGTTAAAAGCGGGTTAAGTTAATTCCATAACTAGAATACTTTAAGCAGAAGCTGCGAGTCAAGCTATATTAACCTTGGCTTATCAGCTATTAACTCATTTGGCCAGCTCCCAAATTTCGTTTTGCAAAAGTGAAGCGAATCTTTCATAAAGAAACGATGATTTGGCACTTTTAAATGCAGAAAGTAGTTGAAGAGTCCAATTACAGATATAGATTTTTTATTATGTTATTGATTCGGTAATCTGAATTCGTATTTCAAATCTTCCTTCAAAATCTTTAAAATAACCTAGAGATCGTAGTGCCAAAAGAGCAGAAACTAGTAATAACTGACCGTCCGTTTACTATTGTAGTAACGTTACGTTAGCTATCTATATACTTTTATATTATGTATAAAATAATTATTAAGAGCGTTAATTGGCGCGCGACTCAGATTTCACAAAAACGCTACTTTTCAAAAGCAAAAATATCTAACAAAAACTGGTTATTCTGATTTTTACATGTAAAAAAACACTAGAAAATATTGTATTCTAATTTTTCCCTTATCATTTATTTTAAAATAATTTCAAACTTTTGAATAAAACTGACAAAACTAACCAGACGTTTTGACAACTTTAGGTTCAGGGGCATTTTCAAAACATATAATAGCTAAAACCACTTACATTTTTTAAAAACAAAAAATCTTTACAAACTTGTTGGATCCTCTTGTAGATTATCTCTTTGTCAGATTATTTTTATATACGTTTCTATCTCATAAAAATAAAATTTAAAGAATGCGAAATTATCAGGAATTATAGTTATTTAAAATGATGATATTTATGTATTTCACTTGCTCTTTCTCTTTCTTACTTACATAATCTAAAAGAACAACGTTTTATCTTTAATATGCCATTTAAATTTTTAAGTAAATTAGCTTGACGAATTTTATAACTAAGTTAAGGCCGTGTAGACCCAATTTTACATGACTTTGAATCGATAATAAACAAACAAATAGTAACTTTAAAAAGCCAAAAAAAAATACACATTGTTGTTTACTTAATGTTCTTTTACAATTTGTGGTTCAAAACATAATATTGAAAACTTCACTCGATCAAAAATAATTCCGAAGAGGAGGCTAAATTTGAATATTTTTCTTTTTGTTCATGAAGTTCATGATAGTTTTACTTTCAAAAATCATATCTACGAAAAGCTAATAACTTAAAGAAGAATAATTTGTGGTTACATTTTGCATGTTGGTTTAATTATTTTAACATTAAATAATTATTGAAATGCAGCGTGCGTAAGCCGCTTGAGTCGCCCCACAGTCGCCCGCTAGGCGTTGACGAGGACAGACCTATGTCAGTTTTGCTAGCGCACGGCTTACCCGCGTATTTATCGAACAATTCTTTCGTTTCTAACGCAGTGTAGGAAAGTCAGTTTGTTTTGTTTTTTTTTTATTTTTGAACTAAATTATACATATCATACACAATAACATGTTATATTTTATCGTCGCCGCGTCATTGCTTTTGCCAGATGAGACGACCTCTGTGGCTCAGTGATTGAGCGTGTTGGTGCTCAAGCCGGGGGTAGCGGGTTTGAATCCCGCCGAAGGAACAAAAAGTTTCCTGTGTTCCCGGGTCATGGATATGTATACAATAAAAATCTAAAGGAAAGTCAGTTTGTTTTGTATTTTTTTATGTTTCTTTTTATTTTTGAACTAATTCTATACAGATAAAAAAAATTGAAGTGTCTGTAACTTCAAATTAACAGCTTTTCATATAAGGAATCTAAAAGTATATTCGGTACTTATAATAAAATACCAAATTTTAAAATTTTTGTCTGTCCGTCTGTCTGTCTGTCTGTCTGTCTGTTTGTTCCGGCTAATCTCTGAAACGGCTGGACCGATTTTCACGGGACTTTCACTAGCAGATAGCTGATATTATAAGGTCTAACATAGGCTACTTTTATTTTAGGGTTCCGTTTAAAAAAATAGGGTTCCGCTTTCGTTAGATCTGCGCAAACGAAGTTGCGGGCATCAGCTAGTTATACATATAACCATACACAATAAGATGTTACATTTTATCGTCGCCGCGTCGTTTCTTTTGCCAGATGAGACGACCTCTGTGGCTCAGTGATTGAGCGTGTTAGTGCTCAAGCCGGGGGTCGCGGGTTTGAATCCCGCCGAAGGAACAAAAAGTTTCCTGTGTTCCCGGGTCATGGACATAATATAATACAATAAAAATCTATAGGAAAGTTTGTTTTGTATTTTTTTATGCTTCTTTTAATTTTTGAACTAAATCTATATACAGATAAATAAAAATGAAGTGACTGTTTGTAACTTCAAATTAACAGCTTTTCACATAATGCATCTGAAAGTATATTCGGTACTTACAATTACAATAAAATACCAATTTTTAAAAATGTCTGTCCGTCTGTCTGTCTGTCGGTCTGTCTGTCTGTTTGTTCCGGCTAATCTCTGAAACGGCTGGACCGATTTACGCGGGACTTTCACTGGCAAATAGCTGATGTCATAAGGTCTAATATAGGCTTCTTTTATTTTAGGGTTCCGTTTAAAAAATAGGGTTCCGCTTCCGTCAGTTAGGCGCAAACGAAGTTGCGGGCATCGGCTAGTTATACATATACATATATATACCATACACAATAACATTATCGTCGCCACGTCGTTGCTTTTGCCAGATGAGACGACCTCTGTGGCTCAGTGGTTGAGCGTGTTGGTGCTCAAGCCGGGGGTCGCGGGTTCGAATCCCGCTGAAGGAACAAAAAAAAATTCTGTGTTCCTGGGTCATGAATGTGTATTAAATATGTGTATAATACAATAAAAATCTTAAATATGTGTATAATATAAAAATTATTAAATATATTTCTGTTGTCTGGTACCCGTAACACAAGTTCTTACCACGGGACCAGATTGACTTGGTGTGAAGCGTCCATAGATATATTATTGTGTTGTGTATTATGAGAAAAAAGTAGCTGATGCGTGGAGTAGCCTTAGTACATTATTGAATAAGCCAGTAAACAGTTTTTATGAATTTGTAACATCTACCATCTTCTTTGCCGTACTTTTCGTTTCTTTTTATTTCGATTTCTGTTTTTACAATAATAATAATAAATAACTCCCCACGCCGATTTCGGTGACGGTGGCTGGTTTTATTGTAGCCTAGCCAGTTACACAGGAGTATTTTTATAGTGCCCAAGTGTGTGCGCAGTACACAAAGGCACTCTTTTTTTTTTACTCTCGTAATCCAGGGGGACGGATAACCGACACGACTGACGAGAGATGAGGCGCAGGTCCGACTTTTTACCTGCCCATCCGACGCATGGATCATCTTTCTTGTCAGACAATCAGGTGATCAGCCTGCATTGTCCTAACCAAACTTGGAAACAACAATTTTTGTTGTTCCAGTGCGGGAATCGAAATTAGAACCTACGACCTCCGAGTCGAGAGCCAAGCTCTAACCACTAGACCACGGAGGCTTTTCTATTTACAATAAAATATAAGGATACGTGCTCAACATCCGTCATGCTTGCCTTTGCAGAACACACCAAGTCACTCGCAATCATTGCAATCCGGATACTTCGAAATTCGAAAAATTCGAAAAATCCGGATTTTCATTTAAAAATCCGGATTTTTCGGGTTTTTCGAATCTTGGTTACTACTATGAAAATTACATATTTTAATTGTAATTAGTATGTACTCTAGACGTACAATATTTGAATAAGGGATATAATTAATCGAGTGAACAAAAAATAAGTTGGTGACTGTACGTGAGCATACTGTATTGCTGAATTTGGCAGCGAATTAATATGTTGGCGACTAAATTACCAAACTGGTGAAATCACTCAAGTGACAAAAAATACAAAAATCGGCAGATAAAAAGTAGCGAAATTTAATCCAATTAGCACCGATGAGTTGGTGACCATTATACCATGTAAGTAGCTAATAAAGATTTGATTGATAAATTAATAGCTGCTAAAAATTCTATTTGCAAGCTACGGAAAATCCCAGTTTTGGATACTATTGGAGGTTTTTTTTTCTTTGGTATGGGTATCGTTTTCAAGGTTTTTGGGGGTGCAGAATAATATGAAAATAAAATCCGTTTTAAAATTCCAAAATGGCGTATATTTTTTTTTTTATTAAAAATGGATGTCTTTTTCCATGTTTCATATGCTGATTATAAAATTGTCTTCCAATTTCATTTTCCAAAATGGAGACTATCCAATCTTCGTAAAATTAACATGTAGTTTGTAGAGGTACCAGCT
Organism: Glaucopsyche alexis; assembly: GCA_905404095.1. Classification (NCBI taxonomy): domain Eukaryota; kingdom Metazoa; phylum Arthropoda; class Insecta; order Lepidoptera; family Lycaenidae; genus Glaucopsyche; species Glaucopsyche alexis. The sequence goes on from FR990048.1 coordinate 9,732,878, forward strand.
ATGTAAGCTATAGAAACTTTTCGAAATTCAGAATTTTCAAATTTCTTTTTTTGGCATTCATGAAAAAAATATGCGATTTCCGGGGGAAGGAAGGAAGTTAAGGGGGAGGAAATTTTTATTATTTTTCCAGTAATAGTATTATTTTTCCGTTTCTAAAATAGAAGCGATTATAGAAAAAAAATATGGCAATGTTCTACTTTGACACAAACAGTGTATAAAGCTATAGATATTTTGGAAAATTCAGGATTTTCAAATTTCTTTTTCTTCCATCGTGAAGAAAATATGGTGTTGCGGGGTTCTTAAGGGGAGGAAATTTTCATTATTTTTTCAATAGGATGCACCGTTTCCGAGATAGAATCAATTTTATAAAAAAAAATGCTCTACATTGAGATACGAGGTATGTATAAAGCTATGGAAATTTTGGAAAATTCAAGATTTTCAAATTTCTTTTTCTTCCATCATGAAGAAAATATGAGGTTGCGGGGTTACTAAGGAAATTTAAAATGGATGACTTTTTTGTAATCAGCACCCCCAGAAACCAACAAAAGGACAACCATATTATTTTTATAAAATTAAGTATGTCCGCCATATTGGAATTTCAAAATGAATGCCATTTTCGTATCCAGCACCCTCAAAAACCTGGTAATGACACCTATGTTAATTTTGCGAAAAATGAATATCCGTTATTTTTAAATTTCAAAATCAATTTACACAATATCTACACCCCCCTAAAATCGAGGAAAATTAAAAATTGGGAATTTTGTACGCTTCTTTATGTTTTTTTTTTGTGCGCTGGTTTTGCTGCTTGTATGTTTTTTGAGTTACCTACATTAGGGAAAATATATGTGCCTATTCTTAAATTAAATGTGTACTCACAAATTGTCGCCAAGATGGTTATTTGTTCGCTAATATAATATATGTCTGCCAGTTTGGAATATTCAGTCGTATTACTTAGTCACCAGATTTGTAAATTTTTATTCCTTACATTCTTTAGCCAACATGGTAATTTAGTATTCAATATTCGGTATTTTCACATCCAAAATTTAATTGTTTTGTCGTGAGTTTAAATCCATGCCTTTGGATAATTTGATATTATTATTTTTTTGTCCTGTTGAAATTGTTGACACATTTTTCCATTTATTCAAGTTATTTGGTAGAACATAGTCAATCCATTAAATGGAGATGCGAGGGATGAAGATCTGCTAAAATATTATGGTCGCTATATATGTACATGTATGGACTGTTTCTAAGATACTTACCATCTTATATTTTTTAGTAGTAGTACAGTTCAGTAATAGGTGATCCAATTTATAAAAACACTGAATATGGTTTCAGTTTTAATTGCACAAGTAGTAAGAAGTATAATAAGCAAATCCAAACCCAATTAAAGCTTTGTATATTTATATTTATTATTAATTGAATTCGTACTAACGAAAGTCAAAACATATTATTGCAATTTTAATTTCTACAATCATAGAATGCCAAATTAATATGACAGCTTAAAAAGAAATGTAGTGGTTAAACTATATTTAATTATCTTCTAAATAATGAATATCTAAGTCCAAATACCTAAATCTTATCTCTATGATATCAGAATAAATTCTTAAAAAGTTTGGGAAGAAGTTTTGGAGTCGATAATACCTGACTGGTTGGTTTAAGATTAGAGAGAGTTTTTCCGAATGAATGAAAGTAATATATTTTTTTTTATTATTAAAATTAATTTGATTGAACTAAACTAACCTAAACTAACGAGTCAGTAGCAAAACTAAATGAAAATCAACGCTCCTGTTTTTGCGTAGAAATAATTATTTTTTAGATAATATTTTAAAGATAAGATATAGGTGCCAAAAATAGCACCAACGATTTGTGTAAACCACTGTTATTTTTTTAAGTAATGTAGTTTTCATCTTATAGCGGAAACTTCAAAGTGCAATAAAGAGTAAGATGTTACTGTTTATTTGTAAGTAAAATGTTAAAATAAAGATCTTACAATAGTTACAGATTTTAAATTGTGCTTAGAATTGTTAATTGTACTTCTGTTAGTTACCGAGGGAATTAAAAGCACAATTTACGTGTTTAATTATTACCCAAATAGGTGGGTGGTTTTTACTTTCAATAACTCAAAAGTGGTCCAATTTCGTCCATACAAAATTATTTGTTCAGCCCCATACTTCAAATGATTTGTCTTCACTCCCCGGATCTCAATTTAAAGGATTTTCAGTTTCCTACGTTTTATTAAACTGTAATAATTTTCCTACGTTAGTACTTTCTCATAGAAATGGAACTTTACGAAAACGGTAGTGGTGAACTGTGGCGTAGATAATTATGTAAAAAAAGCGTTAAAAAGATCACAGGCTATTCCACTTTTTTATAATTCTTTACTGCTGGAACATTTAGTAAATAACAATATATACATACCTTATTCAAAATAAAATACTAACTATAAAACTGAACATTCTAGGATTTCAAACGTAATCAAAAATATTTATAAAAATGAAAAAATAAATATAATTAAGTATATAATTTTGATATAATCTCATTATGTTTTTATTAATTCTAATACTTACAACTTAAAATAAGAATTTATTTAAATTAGATTATAAAAAAGTAACTGTTTTTTTTACTAATGAGTGTAATTTTTGCTACAAAATAGTAGTAAAATAAACATTGAAGTTTTATAAAATATGCAACAAATTAAAAAAAAATGAAAAAATCTGAATTATCCGGATAATCCGGATTTTTGGGAGAAAAATTCAAAAATCCGGATTTTCAAAAAGTCAAACGTTTGTGGAGGTTTGGATTTTGCGGCAAGTGGCAAACGTGCGGACTCGGCAGTAGGAATACATTTTTTGCAAGTGTCTGCCTAAGTAGGTACCATCAAATCGTCAACACCTATGTATCTGATACAGTATTTTTATCTCACGAAACGACACGTACTTTCGTGACCACACGAGCTAACGATAGGTACTCGTCTCCATGCACACATCGAACACAGCATGTTTTTATACTTGTAACAGAACACACTGCATAGAAACTGTCAAAATCTATACTAATATTATAAAGCTGAAGAGTTTGTTTGTTTGTTTGAACGCGCTAATCTCAGGAACTACTGGTACGAATTGAAAAATTCTTTTTGTGTTGGATAGTCCACTTATCGAGAAAGGCTTTAGGCTATATAACATCATGCTAAGCTCAATACGAGCGGAGCACCATTCAAGAATGTTACAAAATCGGGGGTCTTTTTTTCCTTTTGAGAGCTTTCGCTGCGTACGCTGCGGAAACGGTTAAAGTTTCGCTAAAATGATGTATGGCAGAATTGTTCCCCTTTAAAAGTTTTAAAAAAAAGTCCGCGACAGTATATGTCTATCTTTTAAGGTTGGCTTACTATAACCTTTTTATACTAACCAAATTTGTTATAAAAGTAAGCATTATTTCTGAAGGTGTTTTCATAAAGATTATATTAATCCTTATCCAAGTAAATACGTTATTCATTACAAGCATTTAATCTAGAAGAAATTTGCCGTTTACATCATTTGATTTCAATAAGTATTTTAGAAGATATCGCAGTAATAAAATAATCATGCGCGCTATAGTACGGCGCGCGGCGCGGGCGGGTAGTCGTGAGGTGAAAGCGCTTCTCCTTCTACGTAAAGAAAGTCAGGGGTAAATTTTAGCGATATCCTAAAGTAACTATTCCACGCGGACGAAGTCGCGGGGAAAAGCTAGTAATTGAATAAAATTTAAGCATTTTTTACTTAGGTACCTATAATATCTATTCAAATTATGTGTGCTATGTGTTGCATTAAAACAGTTATCTATGAATTTTATTATCTTTTTCAATGCAAATAATAAAATAAATTGACCTACTGCCGACACGACTACACTGTAACACTTTGGGTTCATGTAAGTTCACGCCGGCGACGTAGGCGCGCGGCTCGCTTTGCGGCAATTGCGGGCAACTCTTGGAAGCGTTAAATGCCTATTTCGCTTGGTCTACCTGGTCTTAAACTAGTGTATAAAACCAGACGCACGAGCGTTTACAAATCAGACGGCCGTGAGCCTTTCCAGAGAGTGGACGTATCGGTCCGAGCTCTGCACTGAACTCTGTTGACCTTTGTAGTGCGTACGAGATCCACCCCGATAAAAAGATTTTGATATTTGGAAAATATATTTTTTAATTTAATAATAAATATTGTTATTTAAGTTAATATTTTTTTATTGTAATAACAAATTATTTTACATATATAATAGATATAATGGGAGATAAAAATAAGTTCGCACGAAAAAGAAAACATACACATTTTGAAAACTTGGCAAAGGCAAGAGCTGCTAAAAGTTTAGTACATTTTAACATAATTAGACTCAGTAGGTGGCGCTGTTGTTAGTCTACATTTATTTATTCTAGCGCTAGTCAACGGCTGGAACTCAGTGCGGCGCGAGGGGAAAATGCTTGTTATTTCACCTAATATCTGGGAAAAAAGGATACTTATACCCATAAAATAGTTATCTATACTTATATGAGAAACTATAGTGCACACATTTATACTGTTTTGTAAAGTATTTTAGAAAAGGTATCCTCAAATTACCCAAACCGGCTGTTCGTGTTTTATGAAAAATCTATATAATATTTTTGTCCGAATTTAAGCCATCTCAGTTGCTGAACAATAAAACTGTGTCGGTATGTACTTGCTTTTTTATTTTCATTCTTGATTTGTTTTATATTTACGGTCAAAGTTGCGCTAAACATCCGATGTTTGGAGATAGCCTCCAAACATCGGATATTTTCTTAACTAATAGGCAATCGGCCTAATTTTTTTTTATTACAAAAATGAATAGTACTCTTAAATATGAGTAACTTCTCAGAAGAAACTGTATATAAAAAGTCAATATTTTCAAAGGTAAAGCGATTTGTATAAAATTTTCGCGAGCTTCCTAAAGTCGACCTACAATTAATGACGTCACTTGTAGGTTAAGGTGTATGAAGTAGTATAATATGAAGCATATGGCCGCCGGAATATATTTGTAAAAATCTCCCATATTTGTGCGTTTAAGTTCATACTTACCATAATTAATGTTTTTGTATATGATGTGAGTAAACTAATGATGTAGGTTGTGTTTACCAATTTAGCAAAAAAAAAAATTTTTTTTGGTACTTTTTAAATGTATTTAATTAGTAAACTACACATAAAATAATATACTTATTTTTTTACATTTACCAAGTAGTAATGCCTCAATATTTCTGAATATATTAATGAAACTAAATATTTCAGATGTAGTCCGATCCCCTATTTGAATTTTAGAAATATAAGCACATACCGACCAAGATAAGTGTAATAAAAATCGATATTACATAAACTTTGGGTCTATAATGTTTGACTTTAAAGTAAATCACCAATAACGTTTGCATGGAGACAAAACCGACTAGCGCAGCCATAATAACAATATACCTACTACTTTGCATGTTCATTTTGTTGTTAATATGCATCTGCTTTCAAATAACAAAATTCTTGTGTTTACGGCTTTGTGGTCTAACTTCAGACAATGTGCAAAACACTCAAGTAAAGTAAAACAGAAGAAGTAGAACTTCGAAATGAAGAGGTACGTATTTAATAATCCATATAATCCCCTCAGATAGCAGTAGATTCTTAATTTGTATGTACAAAGTAAACTTCTTAAACTTCTAACTCGGAGCTGCGTACAATCAGGAGCCATGATGGGAGCATTATAAAAGGAGAAGAACGTGTGTTAAAGAGATGTAAAGAGTATTTTGAAAGTTTTTTTTAAAGAGAGGAAGTGCAGGTACAACATCCGGCACCTTCCATGGAAACTAATATGAATGTTGATGAACATGTATGAAGGGAATAATTAAAGTATGTAAGGATCGTAGCAAGTGGAAAGAATAGTGTTACCTGCCTGCCCCTACGGGAAAAAGGCGTGATTATATTTATGTATGTATGTACAAAGTAAAAACTACTAACTACTTAATTACCAAGTTTTATCTAGGTACATATTATATGCGGCAAACGGTAGTCTGGATTTCGAGCTTATGATTTAGAAACAAAATTGTTTCCAAATCATTTTGCCTCGAAAAGAAACAACTTATATATGTCACCGTAAAATTGTAAAAACCGTTAAATTGTAAAAAAATAACGAGATTGTAAAAATATGTCGAAAGATTCATAACTATATAGGTATTTATTATCTAACTATAAATAATGTGTTAAATTATTGGCAGCATATTCACGTCCGAAGTCTATTAACATTTTACAATTTCACTAGTTTTTTTACAATCTAACGGTTTTTACAATTTTATGGTGACATATATAAATGATAAGTACATCTAGATACTTTACTACTATTACTTTTCTATATTATATCTTTATATAACTAATACTTTTCTTCTTTAAAATAGCACCTAAATTGGTAATTTCGTTTTTAATTTTTAAAACACAAATATTTTGACGTCTTGATATAAGATGTTAGTACCTGGGAGACTGAGCTTTGTCCGGAATTTTAGTAGTGAAAATAATTAAAAATTATAGAGGAACAATTATTAGTCATAAAAAATAACAAATATAAAAAAGTGTATAAAATTGTCTTGTTTAAAATATAAAATGTTTATTTTGTGTTCCAGAATCTATGTAATGTAATGTATGCATATTGCATACATGCATACATTTATACATGCAAGATACGCGCGAAAAACATAACCGGGCGAAAAGCATAACGTCTTGACAGTCGGGTAAAAATCAAAGAGATTTAAATAAATACATTTCAGCTGTATAACTAAATTATATTAATTAAAATAGTATAAAAGTATTATTTCAAGGTATTTTTATTTTCCATAATATTATGTTAGTATTACATTACCTACTGATATTGTATGTTTTGTGTAGATAATATGTTATATTATATATTAAGTAATATGACACAGAATATAATTATTATTATGATATTATCTATACCATAATCAAAATTCAATAATAATTATTATCGTTATTATTATTATCGTAAAGTAATTAAAGTAAGGCAAGTATCAATGTGGGTTAGTTGGCTTACAGTCGTCGAGCTATTCACGCACACAAAGACGCTCGCTGCAGGCTGCAGCTGTGTGCGTATTTTTCACCAAAGTTGACTTCACGCGCTATGCGTTAATGCTCTTAAGTACATTCTTTGGTAACATGTCTTATATTACCCTATATAATTTTACTACTATTATTACTTTAATAATAGTAAAAACAGCCTCCGTGGTCTAGTGGTTAGAGCGTTGGCTCTATACTTTGGTTGTGGGTTCGATTCCCTCATTGGAACAGCAAAAAAAATTTTTTTTCCAAGTTTGGCTAGGACAACAAGAAAGATGATCCATGCGTCGGATGGGCATGTAAAAAGTCAGACCTGCACCTGATCTCTCGTCAGTCGGGTCGGTTATCCGTCCCACTGGATTATGAGAGTAAAGGAAGAGAGAGAGTGCTCTTGCGTACTGCGCACACACTTGGGCACTATAAAATTACTCCTGCGTAACTGGCCTGGTTTCAATGAATCGGCCACCGTTATCGAGATCGGTGTGGGAAGTTATTATTAATAGTAAAAATAAATAGGGTTATAGATTAAGTCGATGTTGATACGGGGTTGTAGTTCCCATCATTGAAACCCATTTACCAAAATTCATATTTTACGACATTTTTGTCTTTTCTTAATTTTTTTTTAATTTTCATTTTAATTAATTTATTTTTAAACTTTTATGTAGGTAATGAGTTGTTTATTTTTATTATTATTAATATAATTAATGCCGCTAACTATGAAAAGTAAGTCGCAGTAGAAGATTTAAAAATAAAAACTCTATTTTTAAAGCTTTTATTTAACTTGCAATTTGATATTATGTTAGTTCTGGCGGAATTTTGGTACTCAATTTTGAAGCAGATATATTCAACCAAGTGAGGTAAAATTTTTATTTTTATAGTTTAATGTTTGAGGAAATTAACAACCTCTTAAAGGATCAACATTTATTAACCTTATCCGTGTACGTATATTCGGTAGTGTTGTTAAGTAAAATATGATTTGAGTCAAAAGAATTAACGTACTGCTTTAATTCTACTTCATACACAATGTCAACTACAAACGCACGCACAAGTCCACCTTAATTAATTCATTCATTCATTCATATAATCACGCCTCTTTCCCATAGGGGTAGGCAGAGACCGCCTCTTTCCCGTAGGGGTAGGCAGAGACCACTTCTTTCCACTTGCTACGATCCTTACATACTTGTTTCGCTTCGTCCTTTCATGCCATCCACTTCACTTTCGCTTCACTTTCATTCATGCCATCCATTCCTCCTCTTACATTCATCGTAGCGAAGCGGCTCTCCATGGGCCACTTTTCGCCTCCGCGAGAACGAGACGTGATGGGTGGCGAACCGCATCGCCGCCATTTTGGATAATTAAATTATTTTTATGATTATCCATTGCGTTCCCACTGATTGGTGGAGAGGTTAGGGATAGGGAAAGGGAAGGATAGGTGGTGTGGAAAGGAAGATTGGTAAGTTAGAGTGGGAAATAGGAATGTAGGATATTACCGCCCAGGAGGGCACGGGATAGGACGGTAATAGCTAGGGAGCCGGGGTCGCATACCCGTATACTATACCACAACTACCGGACAGGTAAGTTGGGATGAGTATCCCTGACATTCTTATTACCTTAATCTGTATTGTATTACCTACTATCAAAGTTTGGACGCTATTTTAATATGTTAATCTGGAAATTATTTTGTCTTGTACGTTTAAAACGACGACGCTTTGATTAATTATGAAGCGAGGCACGTGTAAGCTAAGCGAAGTGTTCGGATGTATTTTCTGGTCTGTTTACTATTCTGGCTAGATATTTTAGCACGGTAATACGAATTTAGCAACGTGCATCCTACGAGCTAATTTTAATAACCATAAACGCTTATCCTTATACCCCCTCACTAATAAACGCTGTATAAGCTTTGAATAGTTATACAGTGTTTTGTCTCCTTCTATCGAATCAAAATTGTCACTTGTGTGATGTGAACAAAACATTGTATAACTATTCAAAGCTTATACAACGATTATTAGTAAGGGGGATACAGAATAAACTTGATTTTACTTCTTCTTTTTCAGCAATCCATGAATAGACGACCTACCGTAAATAATATACGTAGGTGAGAGAGAAAGTAAATAATTGTAATAGAATATTAATTAAAAGTAATAAGAATTTACATCAAAAGAGACTATATAAAATGCACTAATATTATATTAACTTTGATTATTACGTAAAATACTTATTGTTATAAGAAAAATATTCGTAAAAGTTCAATTTTCATGTCTATAAGTAGATGAAACATGTTTTTAATTTAAAGTGTCACCGATGTACAAAGGAATTATTTGCTTAAAAAACCATTTCCAATTCCAAGGCATAATGAAACGGTGTTCACAACTCAAACCGATTTCGTTTTGTACAGTCCTTCACTGATTGTCGGCTGCAGAACGCAACGCTTATTAAATACAAAGGGCGAATGAAAATCCACTTGAAAATATACTCAAAAGATGAGAATAACACCGAGGTTGGGTTCGAATGGTATCTATTTAGATTTGCGAATGTGCATTGTGGTTTTACAATTTCCTTTATTTTTATTGATTTTAGTTGTGTCTCTGAATTTCAGTTACATTTTAATATAATATTTAAGTTTATGTTAGTATAGCCCGTTTGTGACTGTATAATACGTCCAGTAATAAATAAGGAAAGTCGTTTGTCTTGAGTGTTTCCCTCCCAGTAGGATTTGTTCGTAGCTAGGGATTAAAAGATTACCGAGGTGTGCCATTTAGTAATAAAATATAATTATACGCTTTTTATATTAAATTAATGATAATATGCGTGCTGTTTTTAAGTATGACAGCATTCAGTTTAACTATGTCTGTTTTTAACACGCTTATATATTTAACTTCAACTGTATCTAAGCTTGTTTGCTTGCTTGTATGTAACTATCAATACAATGCGGTCGCCAAGCAGCCGTTTGAAGTTATTCCCCACGTCACACCGCACACGTGCTTTGAGTTGTGACTTGTGCTCGTGTTGTGCCACACGCCAACTCTCTCCTAATTATATGCTTTATTAAATGGACCTCTATCTTACAATAGTCTAGTATCTACACCTAAATTGCCTTTTACATCAATGATGAATGTATAAAATAACTAAAAAGTTGAAAATAAATATAGTTTAAAAAACAAAAAAAAAACACGCTTTTAAAGAATATCGAACTAAAAAGTTGAAAATAATTTTAATTTTTTTAAAAATAAACTTATAACAGTAGTATACAGCGTGTCCGGTAATTAATGGATAACCTTGAAATGTCTTATAGTAGAACTTATGGCCGTTCAAAAAAAAATACAAAAAAAATCTATCATAATTATAACCTAAGATAAGTTATTTTTAGAGAAAAGTCTATTTTTTTAGTTTATTTTTTAGTTTTTTGAACACTATGACCAGAAATGAATGAATTACATCGGTTTTTTAATGTTTTCATATTGTAGTATAACTGTACTGATAGAAAATAAATTGTATTGCTAGGTATTGCACTTTTTTTTTTTAAATGTATGCAATTTGATTTATTTTAGAAAAAATTGCATAATTTATTTTTTCATCTAATTTTAAACATTATGGGTATGAAAAAAAATTATGAAGGCATGAGTGACAAATAATTTTTAAATAATTCTGGTTTTAAGTAGATTTTATAATGGTACAATTCATCATTGTATCTACCATAAATAGTGAATTATTACTATTAATGTAGAAAAGTAGAAAAAAATACTAATGAAATGTTTAATGTAATACTAATGCAATATGTTTAAAATTTTTACTTTTAAGCGTGAAAAGAAAATATTTATCCCTCCCCAATTTATTAGAAGAAATGCCTGAGGAGCTGACAGACTCTTATTGGTTACAAAATGACATCTATCCTGCGCACTATGCTGAACCCGTTCCTGCATATTTCAATAATACGTACCTAAACAGATGGATCGGGCGTCTAGGACCAATTTTCTAGACTCCGCGTTCACCGGATCTAAATCCATTGGATTTTTTATTCGGGCTGCCTCAAAGAAGAGGTGTACCGCAAGCCTATACGGTCTTTGGAAGAACTACGTAGCCGTGTTAGAGCAGCCGCATCAAAAAAGTGATATAATAATAACTCCCCACCGATTTCGGTAATTACGCACGATTCACGCAGGAGCAATTTTATAGTGCCCAAGTGTGTGTGCAGTACACAAGAGCACTCTCTCACTTCCTTTACTCTCGTAATCCAGTGGGATGGATAACCGACACGACTGATAAGAGATGAGGCGCAGGTCCGACTTTTTACATGCCCATCCGACGCATAGATTATCTTGCTTGTCAGGCAATTAGGTGATCAGCTTGCATTGTCCTAACCAGGCTTGAAAACAAAATTGTTTGTTTTCCAATGCGGGAATCGAACCCACGACCGCGTGGTCTAGTGGTTAGAGCCAATGCTCTAACCACTAGACCACGGAGGTTGTTACGTTGACGATATACTAGATTGCTCAGAAGACCATGTATCCGTAGATGTAGGGCCTGCATAAGAGTGGGAGGCCAACAATTTGAATATTTATTGTAAATACGTGTAAAATTAATTACCTATTCTTAATGTTAAACGATGTTTTTATTAACCCCCAATGGTCAGGTATAATTGTTTTTCGTAAAGTTCCCTAATTATCTACTTTCTTTCTTTAGTACATTTTTCTCCTTTTCTACATTAATAGTAATAATTCACTATTTATGGTAGATAGTATGATGAATTGTACAATTATAAAATCTACTTAAAACCAGCATTATTTAAAAATTATTGGTCACTCATGCCTTCATACATTTTTTTTATACCCATAATGTTTAAAATTCGATGAAAAAATAAATTAGGGTCAGGTTGGGGAAGACCGTCTACAAGGCAAGACCGTCTGCACGCAATAACTTATATTTATGAATAGCTATGCAGCTTGAATTGACAGTCGGTAAAACAGTATCATACTTTGGTTAAAATTTTTAATCATATATGTTGCTGGCAACATTATGATGGGAGAAAATTGGCCGCCATTTTTATTTGGGTTTTGAAGGTCCATTAAATATGAAAACAAGAATTTCATATGACTTTTAACTTTATTATCCTACAGTTAAAGTGCATATTTGAAGGTAAAATACACTTTTTAGATATAAGTTGGTATAAATACATATAACATACCAAGTGACGTGTTAAATGTCAATAGACGGTCTTGCCTTCAATAGCACGGGAAGACCGTCCGCACGCCGAATTTTAAAAAAGGGTTTGTATCTGAAATACGTGCTATTATATTGTAATTTATGTAGCACAAAATTGTTACTGTTAATATGTTTCAGCACATGGAATACTTAAGATCGGTCTAGAACATACCAAATATTTGTTTTATTAAATTGAGTAAATTTTTCAATGAAGTATGCCGGTCTTTCCCAACCTGACCTTATGCCATTTTTTCTAAAATAAATCAAATTGCATACATTTTTTTTAAAGTGCAATAGCTAGTGATACAATTTATGTTCTATCTATCAGCATAGTTATACTATAATATGAAAAAATTAAAAAACCGATGTAATTCATTAATTTCTGGTCATAGTGTTTAAAAATTAAGCTAAAAAAATAGACTTTTCTCTAAAAATAACTTACTTATCTTAGGTACTAATTATGATAGATTTTTTTTTTGTATTTTTTTTTTGAACGGCCATAAGTTCTTATATATGACATTTTAAGGTTATCCATTAATTACCGGACACCCGATATAAAAAATACTAGTATAATTGAGGGAAAAGCGTGGGGCGCTTTGTGCCATAATTTTCGTATATATCGAGCGACCCACGCTTTTCCCTCAATTATACTAGTATTTTTTATATACTGTAGTTTTAAGTTTATTTTTAATTTTTTTAAAATTATTTTCAACTTTTTAGTTCGTCATTCTTTAAAAGCATGTTTTTTTAGTTTTTTTGAACTACATTTATTTAGACTCATATAATTGCGTTTTAAGTAGATGGCACGGGTGGTTGAAGTTACATATTCCAAGCGGATACTTCAGGGGAACTTAAAGATGTAGACATCTGGGTCAATAAGTCTGCACTCTGGAACTTTTTAAGTTAGTCGATCTCAAATCCATACTAATATTATAAATGGGAAAGTGTGTGTCTGTCTGTCTATCCGTCTTTCACGCCAAAACTACTGAACCGATTTGAATGAAATTTGGTACACAGATAATCTAGAGCCTAAGAAAGGGCATGGGCTACTTTTTATTGCGGGGAAATGTACGGTTCCCGTGGGTGTACTTACGCGGGCGGAGCCGCGGGCATCAGCTAGTTATCCATAAAACCTATTATTAATTAATTATTATATTATTATTAATCCACATAAAACTATTTCTGGGAATGAGGCCAGCACTTGACATAATAGGGATGTTGCCTTGTGTGGAATATCACAGTTTTACAAATTAAATTTTAAAATTGTTGGTTAAAGATACATAAATCTGAAAGAAATAGGTATTTAGAGTGACGGGATTAAAAATATAAGCAAATAAAAAATATTGTCCATCCCTTTCTCGCAAAACGATTCGTGACATCACAGCCTGCTACCGCCATACATTTTGTAATGACAAATGTATGGCGGTAGCAGGTTGTGACGTCACAGGCCGATATATCGCTCTCTTTCATATTGTAAATTTCAATGGTTTGTATCTACGTTATTTTTTCAGATATACAAAAATGGGTTCTGGATTGTTTATTAACATGTTGTCTAACATCGAATAGACGAAAAAAAATTTTTTCGGCAACATGCCTATTATAAGAGTTTTGTGCTATTTTTGATGTAATATTTATTAACGACTAGTGCGCAAAGTTACATGAGTTTTACGCCCCCATAAGCAACGGGTCCAGCTATCAAAAAACGCCCTTATCAAAGAATATATTATATTACTAACGTACCCATATATAAAACACCAGATAATTTACATTTAAGCGCATCTTTATGTGCGTGTTTTTGTGTATCACGTCTAGTTAAATATGTCACCGTTAAATTGTAAAAACCGTTAGATTGTAATATTACTAGAGATATTATAAAATGTCGACAGATTGTCAAATAAAAATTTCTTCTTACAATTTACACGTTATTTTTCATTATATTGTAATATTTACCGTGCCGATTGGTTAAACGGCAAGCGCCGCCATATTTGTTTGCTTTTTCATAATAATAATTATAACGAAAAATAATGCGTACAATTGGAAGGAGAAATTTTTATGTGACAATCTGTGGACATTTTATAATATCTCTAGTAATATTATAATATAACAGTTTTTACAATTTTACGGTGAAATAATATATAAAACTAGCTGGTGCTCGCAACTTCATTTTCGTGGAACTATTAATTGTAACGTAACTCTATTTTTTAATGCAATCTTTATATAAAAGTAGCCTTATTTACTCCTTATAATATCTGCTAGTGAAAATGCAGTCAAAATCAGAGATTAGCTGAAACAAAAAAGCAACGAACAGACAGACAGATAGACGGACAGACAAAATTAAAAATATAGCTTTTTTTTGATGTAGGTACCGTATAATATACTCTCATATTATTATGCATATAGTGCAAAGCTATTATTTGAATTATAAACACACATACTTCAAACTTATATTAATATCTATATCTATGAAATATCTATACAAATATTAATTTGTATAGATATTTCAAAAATACGAGTAGAAGCTTATATAATTTTTTTCATTTCAAGCTTTCTGTATTTTAGTCTAGCTTTAAAGTTCATACCTTCTTTCTTTATTGGTCACAACGTCATATTTTCAACACTTTTCTTCTTTCGTCATTTTTGTTATTATGATGCTTTTACTATCGCCTTGGCAATGTAAACTTAATGAAAGTCTTTATGAACGCTCGCAGCGGGGAACAGACTTAAATCTTAAAATGAAATATAATGTTCTGATATAACGAACGTGCAGATTATTACGAGAGACTTGATACTGCCAGTAATTAATAATAAACTAACTTAATGATTTATATTCAGTGTACATTATTAATTTTCTGTATTATTACAACAGCTAGTTATGATTTTTTTTAGAACGTTATTGGTATATTCATTATTCAGTCTTGTTTTAGATAAGCGTTGTGCACTTAGAGAAAAAAATCTTTTAATAAAGAGATACAGAAAATATTGAAAATGAAAAATATTTGTGCTGTAAAATTTATTTTGGCGTCCTTACAAAAGTAAACATCAACAAAGCCAATCCGACTCTACGATCGCCGAGCAGACTAACCTCAAATAACTTTCAACATTCGGAGAGGAAAAATTCACAATTCAAAAGATACTTGAACTAAAAGTCCTGCAAGTTTGCGCTAAGAACACAAGTTAATAGTCTTAATGTAATATTATAGTATCTCAAGGCATAAATATTTTGCTCTATAATATTATAATCAGATATGGAATTTAAAATGTGTAGGTGCCATTTTCTTTCCTTTCTTTTTGTATGATAATAACAATCAATTGTTTTCGGTAAAAATATTACAATTGAAAAACTTATCTTATTAAACCTCTCGGGCGTCGAACTGTTAAAATTTCAAAAGCCGTTCGGCGTCGTCGGTGGGTTTGCCATCGGGCACTGAAGGCGTTCGCGCGGTTTCTCCGGTTCCGGTTTTTTAAGATTATATTAATCAATTGATTCTAAAACTATTGCATGTTATATATATTTAAAAAATAGAATAAATTCCTTATATGATGATGTAACTGGAATTAAAAAAAAAAACTTTACGAATAAAAGCAATCTTGATGTGAACACAAAAGAATTGATTTTTTTTCCCAATTCTTAGTTTTTAAACTCAATAAAAAACATATTTAATTTAATTAAAAAATTTAATTTTGCGTTAATTAAAATAAATAATGTGAAAATCAATATAAATACATGTAAGTCACTCGGTGAAACACAATACAAGGGGAATTGTCTCTTTCACGCCGGTTTTCTGTGCGGTCGTATCACTACGGTCAAGCCCGCCCATAATTAACCCTCTGCGACTGACGTGGCTCGTTTATTGCGATTGTACTGACGTGGTAATACACGGGACACCATTTGAACTGTAAATATTTTCACATAATTAAATGATACAGTTATTTTATTTATACCAATTAGATTTTTAGCCTATTTTTTATGTTATTTGAGCTTGAAATAGTAAAAACAATTTGTATTTTCAACATTTAGTAGGTTTTATTGACTTCACACAAATCAGTGTATGAATCTCTCCTTTCATCTTAATGACATAAATAAAATATCAAAATCAACTATTTTAAATTTTAACATTGTACATTTTGAAACCAATAATTACAGTAATAAGTCTAGCAAACATGAGATTTATTCATTGGTTCAATTCAAAATTAGAAACTTTTAAAATCACAGGTTTGTTTGACATATATCACTATTTGACTTAGAGCACTAAAGGCAAATTGGCTACGAATAATCACATTAACAATTGTCTTTTTATTTTTGTTGGACAAATACAACAGATTTCTGCTACTTGATGGAACAGATCGAACTATTGGTGGTGGTGGGGGGATATCCTTACCTAAAACCCTATAAACTATTGTGCGACGGTAAATTGTTACTTGCGTAGTGACAGTCATGCGCAACTCCCTTGGCAATCTTTAATTTTATACTTATATTTTTTTCAAAATATGATTCAGCACTAAATCTCTTGCCATTTAATATATTTTTTACTATTTCTACAACGGTTTCTACACATGAAATTATGTTCTCTTCATTGCAATATCGCTAAATTCATGTTCACTTTCGTCTTCTAACCACACTCTCTCAGCACACTCAAGCTGAAGTTCTCTTTCTAGCAGAAGAAGTGCTTGGCATAATATGGTTGTTAGTTGTTACTTGAGTAAGCCATCTAAAAACAAGTTTAATTTTAAATAATTACTACTCTTTCTTCATTATAATTTATAACTGATGTAAATAAAATCAAATTCTGAAGTGGCGCAAATAATACAAGCCATAAACGTTTTCGAAAAGTGAGCAAAATTTATTTACTGACGTGGTTGTTTAGGAGACACTATGAAAATATAACCATTTTACTGAGGTGGTAGTATGGTAGACACAGCTCTTAACACTGACGTGGTAGTCTCGTGGACACCTTCTGCCCTCTACGTGCACGTGCGCTAGCTACAACCACCTCGCTTGCATCAACCGATGCCTTAGGTTACTACTATAGGAAGGTACTAAGAGCAACGGCGATTAAATTTGAAAATTACCGGTAATAAACCGAATTTTATATTTCGCGGTGTTTGCTGGACTACCACGTCAGTCGCAGAGGGTTAAGATAAATAAAAAAAATGCATATTTTAATATAAAACACATTGCTATTCATAGTGAGCACTTTTTAATTAAATCCGAGTGCTTTTAAGTGAAAGCGCATTTCGTAAGTTTAATTAAAATGGATACCCTTAAGCTGTTTAAGTTGCTCCTAAATAGAATTGTTGCACTAATTTATTTCTTCTGCTTTTATTAAAAATATTTTTATGAAATTAAAAGAAGGCTTTTCACACTGATGGTGACAACACGATTTGTGAGAAAACACAGTATAAAGATTTTGTTTAATTACACTTTCACGCGTAATTTATACCACTCAGCGGATTTAAGTGAAAACTGATAGCTATACAAAATGATTTTTTCAAGTAGGTGAAATCCGAAACTATAATAAAAATATTGAAACCCTTTCTTTTCTCAGAAAATTGATAAAAAAATCTAATCTAATGCAGTTTTAGTTTTTGTCGTGATTGAGCTCGTAACTCTTTTAAGTATTTTTTGCTATTCCTAATATTTGCTATTCCCAGTAGACGTGGTAGAGCCTTGCTTCGGCACGAATTGGGCCGGCTCGACCGGAGAAATACCACGGGCTCACAGAAAACCGGCGTGAAACAGCGTTTGCGCTGTGTTTCGCCGAGTGAGTGAGTTTACCGGAGGCCCAATCCCCTATCCTATTCCCTTCCCTACCCTCCCCCATTACCCTATTCCCTCTTAAAAGGCCGGCAACGCACTTGCAGCTCTTCTGATGCTGCGAGTGTCCATGAGCGACGGAAGTTGCTTTCCATCAGGTGACCCGTTTGCTCGTTTGCCCCCTTATTTCATAAAAAAAAAAAAAAAAAAATAGTTCCGTATTTCGCCAACAATGCCTAAATAACTGACCGTCAGGGTCAGCTCACACATATACAGAACAATACGCGAGCGGTACTGTGTTTTTAAATTAGCCATTTAAAATTGAACTTTATTCACGACTCTAGAAGATACGAGTATTACATTTAATTACAAAATTTCGAATTTCGAACTGTCACTGCGCTTATTATAGGCATAGCGAAGCCGCTTTTGCAATTAAACTTGTATATTTTTCTGCAGTGAATAAAGTTCAAATATAATTATTTAATCCTTCTAATATAATAGATGTGAAAGTTTGTTAGGTTGGAGAATGTTTGTTACTCTTCAACGCAAAAACTACTGAACGGTTTTCGATGAAACTTGGTATGATAGTAGTTTAGGCTCTGGATTAAAACATAGGCTATTTTTCCCGAAAAAGTTCAAGGTTCCCGAGGCGAATTTAGGCGAGCGGAGCCGCGGGCAACAGCTAGTTATAAAATAAAAATGCAATTTGCTTCGTTCAGTAGGTACACTGTTATCTTCATTACTTTATCCCGAAGAATTAGTTACACGTCTTTATGTAGAGCTCTCTTTACTTCACAATCATTTAAAAGCTATCCAATAATTAATACAATAAATTATTAGGAGATAAATTATAAGGTTTGTATTTTTGACTTCATATATTAATTAGAGTGCGTTTACATAGGTGCCGGCAGGGCAACATACCCTTACGGATACTAATTATATACTGTTCTTACTGAGCTAATGCTTAAGACTAACGAGGGGAAAAATACATACATACATGCTACATACATTACACATGTATACGATAGAAATGCATAATTGCTTATGCTGCAGTCTGCACGTTACAGTTCTTTTTATATTAAATATGTATTAGTTATTGGGTCAAAAATATAATATTTCTGACGATAACGGAAATTTTGAAACTACATAGTAATTATTATTTCTCTACTCAAACAAAATTCAAGCGTCTATTGTTCAATTAATCGAAATATTGACTGAAAATTGGCTCAAAGTGCGTCCAAAGTTAAATTAGATCAAAATAAACTGTCATAACTTAATTTGGGATCATTATTGAGAAGATCAAAGAGGAAACTAGCTTTGTTCACAAAAACAGTAGAGCAAAGGGTGTTTACTGTAAAAGTTATATCAAAATGTATATTGTATATTTACCTACCTCTTCCATATTATTCTTGTTTCCATTTTAATATTTAGTGATTAAAGGCTGAAGAAAATATGTAAAGTCGTCGTTTAATATTATACATTTAAATATTAAATAGTGACTTATTTTAATCTACAACAGATAGTTTCCAATAGTCGATGTGTGGAAATTATGCATAACAAATTAAAAATGTCTTTGAAACATAAATAATTTGTTACTGTTAGTGTCTGTTTTAAGACAAACGGAAGGGCAAATTTTGGCAGTCTATGTATGTATGTTTGTTCCTTCCTAACACTTTTACTTCCAATTTTAATCAAAGTGGTGTTTATAGATTTGTAATAATGGCCAGAGTAACTTAATATGCAATATAATTTGCATAGTAGAGTTTTAGTTTTTATTAACTTTAGTTTATTGCATCCAATTGTATCCATCAAAGCACTTAATTGCGGTGATGTTCAATACAAGGTGCAAGGAGGCCATATGAATGTAGTAATGGGATTACCGCAAGACACGCACGATTTACACTGTCTGGCTCCTACACATAATATTGCTCGATTGATAAAGCATTAAGGAATGTACTTTCCCGTTATTTTTTTTATTACATAAATAAAAATATATTTTAAATAAATAACGACCTATGCGTAGAACAAAGTCCGATTTGAAAAACTGCTACTTTTCAGTAGAGGCAAAACAAGTTTTGCGAATTGAAAAACTTGAATAACTTATAAACGGTGAGACTTTTATTTTTGAAATTTTGGTATGTTATTATGACATCCTAGTCTAGTTAACCGCTTTATACTGTTTATTATTAATTATTATATTTACTGAGATAACGAGTTCTATATCAACCTAGGACGTTTTACAGCGGAGAAGCGAGAGTTCGTAGTGATCATATTATGTTGTTTTACGGAGACATTTAAATGAAACGCCGTTCTATATTCATATGGTTCATTTTTTGTTGGAGTTATCCGACATTTTTAAGTCCTATGTGAATAATTATAGTCTATTATTTTGATATAGCATTAGCCACATTACGCATAAATGAACAATAATACATAATTATTTATTAAAATCGTTTATTTACATTAAAATATCTCAAAATAGGTGGTGTTTTAAACTATAATTAAATCATAGTCGGTACTAGGTACTAACTTAAAATTAAAGACTAGTAACCATAGTCTAAAACAATTAAAATCTCTAAGATATGATACATACATACATACATATAATCACGCCTTTTTCCCGTAGGGGTAGGCAGGACCGCCTCTATTCCCGTAGGGGTAGGCAGAGACCACTTCTTTCCACTTGCTACGATCCTTACATACTTCTTTCGCTTCGTCCAGTTTCATTCTTACCATCCATTCCTCCTCTTACATTCAACGTAGTCAAGCGTCTCTCCATGGTCCGCTCTTCGCCTCCGTGAGAAATGAGACGTGATGGGTGGCGAACCACATCGCCGCCATTTTGGATAATTAAATTGTTTTTGATTGTCCATTGCGTTTCCACGGATTGGTGGAGAGGGTAGGAATAGGGAAAGGGAAGGATAGGTGGTGTGGAAAGGAAGATTGGTAAGTTAGAGTGGGAAATAGGGAATGTAGGATATTACCGCCCAGGAGGGCAAGGGATAGGACAGTAATAGCTAGGGAAGCCGGGGCCGCATACCCGTATACTATACCACAACTACCGGACAGGTAAGTTGGGATGAGTACCTCATGACACTTCGTTCCGTTACTATACATTATTTATATTGTGTTATGTACCAGTGATAAGAAACTTACAATTACTCATCATCATCAGTGTAAAATTATGGATGTTTTGATAGTATGCGAGTAACTTGTATCATCAAGTTGAGAACCATCGTAATAATTACACCGGGGGTATCGTCCACAGCACCGCCGTCTTATCCGCCGACGTGGATAGGAAGGAGAAGTCGTCGGGATGCCATCTAGCGGATATCACTTTATCCGGATGTCGCGCTACCGGCACGCTGGGTAGTGCGCAGGTTAGGTCGCCTTGCAAATCGGTCAACACCACTCGGCCGTCGTACCCCGCCGTCAACAGATAATACGCGCCAGGCGAGAACCGCACGGACCGCGCGTCAGCCGAGTGTGGCGTGAAGCGCTGCAGCGCGCGCGCGCTGTCTTCGTGCGCGCTCACCAGTAGACGGCCGCTCGGGTCCACGGCTACGGACGCGACACCACCGCCCTTGTTGACCTGTCCGGCGGGCGGCGAGATGACATTGACGCAGCCGCCGGTGCGCAGGTCCCAGAACCGGACGCTCCTATCCTGGCTGCCCGACACGAACATGGCGCCACCCCAGTTGTACAGAGACAGCACGTGGCCCGAGTGACCGCTGAGAGCCTGGAAGGTCTTGCCCGTAGCGCAGTCTGTGACGTAGATCTTGCAGTCTCCCGCGCCGCCGCTAACCAGCAGGCTCGTGTTGTCGGAGGTATCCTCTATGAAGCACACGTCTCGCACGGTGCCGTCGTGCATGGCCAGCTCTACCTCCTGTCCCTCCAAGTTACACGTGTGGATGTTGAACCTCATCAGCTTCACTGTCTTGTCGTTGGAGCCGGTCGCCAGTAGATCGCCCGTAGGACTCCACGCGCACGCGCAGTATATGCTGCCCTTGTGGTGCTTCGTCCTCTTGAGGAGTACTGTGGGCACGGTCGGTGTACTGTTGTCTTTGAGATCATCTATCTTCGGGTATGTACATATCCTGAGCGTCTTCGTGTTGGATCCGACGGCGTACAGCTTGCCGTTCGGATGGAACTCGGCACACCGCACCGCACCGTAAGATATGATCATAAAAATAAATATTGTTTGAAACTTAAAATGAGGTAAAAAAAATAAAAAATTGTATAATTCTACATTACAAGCCCAAAACAAAATTTAAACTTAAAAAACAATATAAAACTTTTTTTAAACGTAGTTATAAATTGAACTTTTTTGGTACTGTATCTAAACTATCTAGCTATGTTGTATAATATAGTTGGATAGGTACAAGTTCAGTTTAACCTACATGGGGGAGGTATCTGCACGTTTATCCAAAATAATGAAAAATAACTATAATATTGTTATGGCCATAATCCCGTAACAATAAGCATGTCCTATGCAGGAGAAATAATACTTAAAAAATCAATTTTGTCATAATAAGGTCCGGATTGATTTAAAGTATCAATATGGTATCTATATAATCGATTATCCTGAATGTGATAGTGTATACGTGGGTCAAACAGTTTGACTTCAACTTTTATTGATAACACGACAAATATTTACCTAATAAATAAACATGAAACTAATCATACTTTTCGTACTAAAACGTATTTTTCTAACTCTCCGTCAAAAAATGTCTTATATGAAGATAGATTTCCCGTTTCTATTTACTAGCTTAAAAAGCGGAATATTAAAAAAAATCATTTCAAAGCATAATAATATTTAATTTGAAGAATAATATAAGTAAAAATATCAACTTACCTGGATCTACACCGTTCTTCATAAAAATATCTTGCTTATTTGAAAAAGAAGGACTACGTTCAAGCTCTTTTCTCTCTTCATAAAGTATATCCAGCAATATCCGTAAGCGTGACATCTCAAAAATACTTTTAGTACGCAATAATTAATAAAATTATAATTTTCGTCAAACCGAAAAAAAATCACACACATGACGCAAAAAATCTTTCTTTCCGCTCGACAACGCTTGAAGTGAAGATCGCGCGAGGCGCCTGCGCCGCGAGCGCTCCTGTTTCTCCGTCCTATGAACACAAGGTGCATTTTAACATGGAGCTAAGATCAAATAAGACGTTGTACGATTCTGTATTTCCGAAATTAAGCCAGATACAAAAATTCTGAAAATGTCAGACTGTAGAGCTTTGATTCCTTCTTTCATTTATCCAAAAAACGCACTTTTGCTCTATGATCACATCGGACTTTGTTCTACGCATAGGTCGATAAATATATTTCAACTATATATTTAAATAAAGTGTACAGTTACAAAATAAATATAAATACTAAAATGACGTCACGCGCATCTGAGTACAAATTTTCTGATACCTACTCGTATCTCCGAAGTTTATGTTCATTTGTCATAGTAAATCTTTTGATGTATTGAAACTAATGATGTAGGGTTTGTAACACTACTTACTATATTCTAAAAAAATTCTAACTTATTCGATCCTTTAATTTAGCTCCTAGGCAGATTCGTCTATGAGATGTTTGGTTTCAAGTAATATCTTCATAATTCACATACGTATTTATTCTGTAACACAATAGTCTGTCTTAAGACTTTCGTGTCTCAAGTGAGCGTTCGCTCTAAATGTAATATTTATTACTAGCTTTTTCCCACGGCTCCGCCTGCGTAAATATAGTATCGGGTATTCTACAGGAATACTGTACTTTTTCGGGATCAAAAGTTGCCAATCCAGAGCCTATAAACTACTGGCATACTAAATTTTATCGAAATCCGTCTACTAGTTTTTGGGTGAAAGAGTATCAATCCATCTATCCAGCTATCCTACCATGCATCTATCTATACATCCATACATCTATCCATTCATCCAACCAACCATTACAATATTTTTTTCACTTTTGAACAGTAGAAGGATTAGGAAGGTTTTTGAAACAAATATATATTGCGAGTCAAGAAGAACTATGAAATTGTGTATCGTGGTCGCTTATTTGGAACGCAAATGTTAGAATCAAAAAAGGTATAGTAGGATCAGTGTCATACACAAAATAAAATGTTCTTCTTACCTCCGAGTGAAACATGAGTATAATACCCCAATCTAAACTTATATAAAAAAAACTAAAAAAACATGCTTTTAAAGAATATCGAACTAAAAAGTTGTTTTTTTTTTTTTTAAATAAACTTAAAACAGTAGTACCTATATAAAAAATACTAGTATAATTGAGGGAAAAGCGTGGGTCGCTCGATATACGAAAATTATGGCACAAAGCGCCCCACGCTTTTCCCTCAATTATACTAGTATTTTTTATATACTACTGTTTTAAGTTTATTTTTAAAATTATTTTCAACTTTTTAGTTCGATATTCTTTAAAAGCGTGTTTTTTTAGTTTTTTTAAACTATATTTATTTTCAACTTTTTAGTTCGATATTCTTTAAAAGCGTGTTTTAAAGCTACCAGAGCCGAGGAAGGCAGCAGGCGCGCAAGAGATACATACAAGCAAAAAAACAAACAAGCTTACATACAGGTGAAGTTAATATAAGCGTGTTAAAAAGTATCAATTCAGAGTTTACATTACATTTTTTCAAACAATTTGACACATTAGTTTTACTATTATATGTCGATGCAGGTTAACATAATATATTTATTTTGAGTTACCAATAACATACCTATTAAATTACTTACTCATTCCAAACTTTGACTTTATTTGTACACGTGTCTCTGCAAGTGCGTTCATACGGCTTTATTCAATTCTGAGACATGTGACGGCACAATTTATTTTTCTTAAGCTAAGCTCCTGTCTCATGAAGATTGATGTGACGTTACCGACTGATTGACGGGGCCATTTACTTCATTGGCATTTTAATTTACCCTTTTGTTGGGCCGGTTGGTTCGTTGGGCCCTAAATTGATTTCGATTTTAATTAGCTCATTCCAAATTTACATTGAAGTAGGTATATTTTTTCCATTTTTTCTATAGATTATTTTCTTTAGTTAAAAGTAAGTTGTCAAAATAGAGTGAAAATTCTTAGATAAGATATGAAAATCTTTCGCAGATCGCTTGACGATAAATAAAAATAAATTAATGACTCACTCGCCACAGACTAGTCACGAGACTAGAACCTCAATTCTCGTATTTAAAGCAGACAATTTAAAGAGTCAATTTTACTTTGTTTGGATTGAAAGTGTAGCTACATATTGTAATGAACGGATTTTATGACGTTTCGACCAATCAGAGCGCGTTTCACGTTGGTTTAACGTTCATAAAAACACCTTTTGAGAGTGTAATCGTGTCGGGACTTAATTGTAATTGTATTAATGTAGGTTTTATTTAGCAGAATTGCCCCCCAGCTTCTGATGACCACCACATGAGATGCAGTGTAATTTTATTATTATGACTGATTATCCTACTACTATCATTAATCACAAAGAGCTAGTTATTGCTGTATTAGCTTCAGCCCGCGTCTCCGCCCATGTAACAACAGTACCCCACGGGTACACTGTACTTCTTCGGAATAAAAAGTATCCTGTGTATTAAATTCAGAGCTTAAACTGCTACCATATCCAATTTCATCAAAATCCGTTCAGTAGTTTTTCGTGTAAAGGTAACTAACAATTCCATCCGTCCTTCCATACATACATCCATTCAAGCATCCTCACAAACTTATAAATTTATATTAGTAGGATTACTAGATGTTCCCCGCAACTTCTAGAATGAAAAAGAATGCTACGGAAACCGTACATTCTGCCAAAAAGTAGCCTATAGGTATTATGTTAATTAAGAATGTAATTTACTACTAGGTATATAAAATGCGATTAAAATCTGCTTCCTAGTTATTGAGTAAAAGAGTAATAAACATCCACACTTTTCACATCCGCAGTTTTAACTCAAAACAGTTTGATTGAAAAATAAACGCATAAAATTCGCTTCCCACAAACATCCATTAATAGATGATGTAGGCGAAGATCTTGTAAACATGTTTTTGTGTAAACTCTATTGTAAAATTATTACCCAGTCGGGTAAAATATTATAAGACTTTCAGGATTTCAGGCTTAGCTGCAATAAATGCTTAAATATACGTCGCAGGTATTTTAAATATTTGATTATAAGTGCTTTTCTGTCAACTGGGAGAACATTGTATATACGTAAATATGTGTAGCGCCGAATATAAAAGGCAAACCTGACTGACTCATCTATCAACGCACAGCTGAAACTACATAATGAATTTGGTGAGATAGTTGTAATGACGTAGGAATCCTCTGAGAAAGAATTTTTGAAAATTCGCCTCCTAAGGGGGTGAAAAAGGGGTTAAAAGAAACCGAACTCCATGTGGACGAAGTCGCGGACAAAAGCTAGTTTTTATATAAAAAACTATAATAGCCTATATTACCCGGGGGCCGGGCTATTATGACGAATCTATCGACACCAAATTTATTAAATTGTATAACTAGTTTAGAGCTCCGTAGCCTAGTGGGTAGACCGTTTGGTTCGCACTCGAGAGAGTGCAGGTTCGAATCCCAGGTTGTGGCGTGTACTAATGAGACTTTTTCAGATCTCAGGTACATTATACGGACGCTCTAACGGTGAAGGAAAACATCGTGAGGAAACCCGCACATAGTTGGCCCCAGATGTATTGACTAGTTCATTCCTCTGGACTAGGCTGACTATGTTGTGAGAATGCCGTATGTGCTTGGGCAACCATACGACATTTAAAAACCAACTGTCCCAGGCACTACAGTATTTCAAGAGTGGTTACTTCGCTCGAAGAATACTGTATAAATCATCCATTAACGGATGAAAAGGCCTAAGTATAACTAGTTTAGGCATTACGACGGAACAAACATAATCTATCTACACTTACGGAAAATATAATAAGGTATGGAAAATTCATCAAGTTAATTTTTATAGGTTTGTCTAATAAATTAGCTAAATCAATAAATCTTAGTGTATGTATTGAAAATTAATGAAATACTTATACCGTAATTTTAATTATAATATGAATTTTATGATCATATTATATTATGCTTATAATAATATTTTAATTAATAATTATGATCATTGATTTAAATGATTTCCGATTATGTATATAGCCTCTGTTAGGTTAGATTGGGTTACAAAATATAAATAAAATTGAAGCGTTGATTTCTTATTTCTAATAGGGATGATGATGGCATCTAAAGATTTAGTTTCATTAATATACTTAGACATATTGAGGCATTACTATTGGTGAATGTAAAAAATAAAATATTTTATGTGTAGTTTAGTAATTAGATACCTAGTTATATCTTAAAAAAGTAAAAGTAATACTTGAAAAAAAAACAAGCTTTTATTTAAATGCGCTAAACAGAATAAAACAATATTTTCTTTTACTATCTTATAACGTCACTAGCTTTTGCCCGCGACTTCGTCCGCGTGGAACAGTTACTTTGAGATATCGCTAAAACATATCCGAGACTTCCTTTACGTTTAAGGAGAAGCGCTTCTCCCTCACAACGGCCTGCCGCGCGCCGTACATTACCTATTATTGCGCGCATGATTATTTTATTAATGCGATATCTTCTAAAATACTCATTGAAATCAAATTATGTAAACGGCAAATTCCTTCTAAATTAATGCTTAATTTTAAAACAAATTTGGTTAGCATGAAAAGGTTATTGTGAGCCAACCTTAAAAGATAGACATAATGACATAATATAAGGTCGCGGACTTTTTTTTAGAACTTGTAAAGGGTAACAATTCTGTCATACATAATTTTAGCGAATCTTGAACCGTTTCCGCAGCGTACGCAGCGAAAGCTCTCAAAATGAAAAGAAAACCAGATTTTGAAACATTCTTGATTGGTGCTCCGCTCGTATTGAGCTTAGCATGATTTTATATAGCCTAAAGCCTTCCTCGATAAATGAACAATCAATCATCATCAACAATCCAATACAAAAATATTTTTTCAATTCGAACCAGTAGTTCCTGAGATTAGCGCGTTCAAACAAACAGACAAACTCTTCAGCTTTATAATATTAGTATAGATAAAATCTTTTAGAGAATCAAACAAGTTGTCTCATAAATATATCTGATCAAGTAACTTAATTTACTAATTTGATTTGATTGATTCTCGACAAGCTTTTATATCATATAAATTGATAGTAAGATAGTAAGTTAGTAGTAAAAGTTTTTATGTAAAAGATTATTACATTTTTTAGCGCATTCAAATAAAAGCTTGTTTTTTTTTTAAAGATTTTAACTTTTAATTAATTTTTAAAATTTTTAGTTATCGCTAGACAGGTTTCATCTCATTCAACGCATCAGAGTGTTGCAAGATCGTTTGCCGGTTAATTTAGTACAGTCAAGCTCTTCAATAACGAGACCTTATAGAGATTACTCTACTCAGGACCTTAAAAAATCCTAACACACCATACCTTATCATATTTTTATACCCATATTGTAGGAGTATATTAAATCATGATTAAACTAACTTATTAGCCATCTTGGGTGTTCCACCATGTTGGATTTTTGAGTTATTCTCAGCAAGCCCTTTCATTTGATATCCATATTGTAGGAGTGCATTAAAATCAGTTGCCGACCATCTTGTAAGATAGTGTAAGTTGTTTTTTTTCTCTAACAATATTGTAACAATTACATATTTAAAATAAGTAGTTGAGAATGCTATAATATATGTCTGGAGAAACTCGAAAATAGTTTATAGGTATATCATAATTTATCATGTAATTGGTTATGTAATTGGTATATAGGTACTGTTAAACAAATTAAAAATTGAATTATAATATATTCATTTGGCGCTACCTATGTTATAATATGCCTTTATAATATCATTAAATTCAATTACCACAAGTTGTACAAACCTACATAAGCTGTACAAACGGTTGTCATCGAAGCATATTCTACGCAAACTGCGCCTAATTCTGATTGGAATTATTTGAAGCGCGTTACTTAATTATTAATTAACGTCGAATTTACTAGAATCTCAATCAATAATAATACCTACTATTTATTGAGAAATTCGTGTCATGTTATACTTTAACACGTTCATTGCGTTATCAGAGCCTTTAGTCAAGATGCATTCGATATCCTTTTTTTTTTTTCTCAAATTTTTAAGAATTCTTTACTCTTAACTTTTTGAGACTTATAAGTTTCATTTTGTTAATTTTTGATCTTATCTCAAAATAATTATCGTTTTTGTTATTTTGTACGTAGAAACAATAAAACAGTAAAGAAGAAAACAATACTGACGACCTCTGTGGCTCAGTTGGTTGAGCGTGTTGGTGCTCAAGCCGGAGGTCGCGGGTTCAAATCCCGCCGAAGGAACAAAAAGTATTTCTGTGTTCCTGGGTCATGGATGTGTATTAAATATGTGTAAATTATAATAAAAATCTTAAATATGTGTATAGTATAAAAGTATTAAATATATTTCCGTTGTCTGGTACGTAACACAAGTTCTTCGGATACTTAGCACAGGGCCAGATTTACGTGGTGTGAAGCGTCCATAGATATTATATTAATAAAAAGTTTTCAATATTATGTGTTTTATTACATAAAAAGAAAAAATGTGTGTCCATAGGACTCATAGTACTTACGTATGTAAACTTCACCTTGTGATTTAAAGGTTAAACGTAAAATTAAATTAATTGTTACGGTTGAATTTTGACCACTAGGCAACCACTAGTTATGTGTAAAGATCGCCTTACGATGCACGCGACGCGGGACACAAGACCGCGACCCGAGACCGAAATAGGTCGCGAGACCACTGCTTAGTATGAATTTATATGGAGCAAGTTATCCCCACGACCTGCGTCTCGCGACCGGTAAGCGAGGCCAGAGAACCTGGTCCTCTAGTCAAGATGCATTCGATAATTTCGACGGCGATCTTCGAAATCAAAAATGTATGGGATTTGACATAAGTAATCGTTATGTGACATGTCGCTTGCGATGCGTTATGTCTAATCCCATACATTTTGTTTTCGAACTTCGCCGTCGTAATTATATAATGCATCTTGACTAGGGGCCCTGATTCGCTGATTTGCTGGTCGCGGTCGCGGTTTGCAGTTTCAATACGTCATAAATCCTATCGTTACCATAAAAAAATCCAAAGACGGCCTTTCAAAGGCGTTCTATAATGTTTTGTTCAAAGTGAATTTCTGGATTGTTTGAATTGGCTCGCTTCACGAACAAACATATAAATTGTAGTTGTTTACATGCTAATGAAATTTTAATGCGCACCAGCAGTGTACAACGTGCTAAAAATGTTGAACCTTAATGTTAGCAAACACGATACCTCCATTACCCATTTATCTAGTAAACCTTACGTCTATCGCCGGCATGCAAAGCCGTTTAGCAGAAGACTTATCAGGTTCAAGCTACCCAAGAAAATACAGCGAAATAGATACAGCTGCAGATAACAATTTGTACTGTATGTTACGATAAAGATGATCATAATAAACACACTTCGAATCAGATATTGTGTATTTTGTTTAAAATTACGAATAAGACTGTATACAGTATTGGACAAGCCTTAGTTGTTTTAAATGCAAATAAGTATTTTAAATATGTATTTTAAATTGGCAAATAAAAAAAAGAAGTTAAAGAAAAAAATGTGGCATTTGCAAATCATATTGAAAGCCTTTATCAATCACATAATTAACTTCAATAATTATAGTGTTTTCTTGTGAAAAATATTCCTTTAAACATAAAATTATATAACGATACCGTGGCTCAGTGGAGAACGCAGTGGCGCTTTAGCCGGAGGTCGCGGGTTCGAATCCCGCCAGGGAACAAAAAAGTTTTCTGTGTTCCTGGGTCATGGATGTGTATTAAATATGTGTATAATATAATAAAAATCTTAAATATAATTATAGTATAAAAATTATTAAATATATTTCCGTTGTCTGGTACCCGTAACACAAGTTATTCGGATACTTACCACGGGGCCAGACTGACGTGGTGTAAAGCGTCCATAGATATTATATTATAAAAAGATACCGTAGTTCGTACCTTCTAATTATTTGGGAAATATGTAAAAAATTACCATGAAAATATCTGAAACTTAAAAACAATTGCACATCATTTTACATGAAATTTGAATTAGGTTTTATTTGAGAACAGACGAATGAAACTTTGTCTCATAATAGTAACAGCTGTGAGTGACTACCGTTTTAAAATTTATTACGTGAGATACTGAAATATGAAGATTCTCTGCCAACTGGTTTTGGCTTTTAGTTTTGAAACTAAGCGATAGGAAGAGTTTCGGAACGTGCCAAATATAATGCAAGAGTAAACATCTAAATCTAAACTTTAAAGTTTAAACTGATACGTATCTATTAAATTGAATCTATTAATTTAAATTGTATATATTATTTGAAGAAATGAATATTATATAATTTATCTCTTCTTCTTTAATTTAACTTTTATTTTTTTACTTATTTTTTTCTTACCTTCGTAATATCCTCCTTCGTACTAGAGGAGGATATATGTATATATCCTCCTCTAGTACGAATCTATCGTTATAAAATAACAAAAACTTTTTTAATAATATTAATATTATCTATCTCTATAAAATAACAAAACATTTTTAATAATATTAATACAATTTTTTTCTTAAATACAAACCAACGAGTAAACTCCAACCTAGTTTCGGAATACAATTTGTGTTACAAATTTGAATAGACAGAGTTTCAGGTACATTTGCATTTGGCAAAATATAGGTAAAATAATACTAACAAATTTTACCTTTCTGGTGTTGAAAATAATACACCTCGACAAGGAATACAAAACAACTGCCTCACTGAAATATAAAAAACAAAGGAATATTATTTTAGTGACAGAAAAATATTTTGTAATTTTTATTAAAGAATAGTTACCTAATAATATTAGATACTAGATGTTGCCCGCGACTTCGTGCGCGCAAAAGGGAACCGTACATTTTGCCGCAGTAAAAAGTAGCCCTATATCCCCGTGGACTATTCTATATATGTGTCAAATTCCATCAAAATCAGTCCTCTAGTTTAGGAGCCTATTCAATGCAAACAAACAAACAAGCAAACCTTTCCTCTTCATTATATTAGTATAGATTAAAATAATTTTTATAATAATTATGTATATACCTACCCAAAAGAGTTGGGGATTTTGAGGACCAGAAACACAATTGTGCGCAGCACCAGATTAGTTACAAGTGTGTTGCGAGTATCCATCGGTGCCGGTAATCGTTAACCACCAGGCGAGCTGTCTGCTTGTTTCCCGATCCATTTTCATGACTTTATTCTTTTATATCCTGTTACATCTACTTTGATACATAAAACGGTTAATTATATTCTAACACAAGTGCCAAAATCGTGTTTACGAAACCCGTCATCCTTATCAAGCAATATACGCTCACTTGATTAATATCGATTAGTTTTCGTTTTATCTATCTACATTATTAAAACTATAGTAACTCGCAAAAAATATGGTTTCTTGCAATACTAGGTATAAAAAATTATACATTTCGCTATAGTGTACAGTCATGTCATTAGTCAAGAGTCAAGAGTTATACCACTAGTACCTATAGGCCGCTAGATAAGTTTGCACCTACACCATGTATATAATATGTTATGCTGTGCTTATGTATATGAATAAATATGATATTCCACGTCACATGCTTTTTTTCGAAGACAGCACACTGCATCTTATACTTTAAATGAGACAATCTTGTATATATAATCGGTTTCTCGAAAAAGGCTAGAAGTAGAACCATGATGGTATGCAGGGAGTTTTGGGGGAAAAAATCGATCCAGCTAGGTCTTTCCCTCGGTTTGCAGTCACCACTGGGAAATTGCGCATTTTTAAGTTATATGTTTCTTCTTTCGTCGTGCAATAATAGATCTATAATTATGACTATTATGTCAGTCTGATTGGCAGTTTGGTGTGCGTTTTTTGCTTTGTTCGGAAACTCGGAATGTGGTGGGTTCAAATCTCGGTTAGATAAACGTTTAAGTGATTTTTTTAATTTTTGAATTGATTAGAACCCCGAGCAAAGCTCGTTTACCCAGGTACTAACGTCATGTATACATGTTGTAGGTGCCAACTCTTATCTAACGCCTATATATAATACATCGCTTGAGTTACACTCGCGATAGTGTAGGTTCTCACGCCTTCGTAGTCCAGTAGTTTAGTTTGGTTCTCGACTCTGGAAGTCGTGGGTTCGATTCTCGCGTTGAAAATTCTTTGTTGATTTTAATTCTGGTTAGGACAGTGCAGGCTGATTACTTAATAATTGTTTGACATGAAAGATGACCCATGCGTCGGATGAGCATATAAATCATCTTCCGTCTCAGCGGGTATTGAGAGTAAAGGAAGAGAAAGTGCTCTTGTATACTGCGCAGACACTTAGGCACTATAAAACAAATTCCTGCGTAAAAGGACTGGTTACTATATGGAACTGGAACTATATCATCTTATTATAGGTGTAGGTTCGATCCCAAGGCCTCCTTATACTGAGGAGAGAGCTAACGATAAATGTAAAAGTTCTAAGTACCTTAACCTATGTATTTGCTATAAACGTTAGTAGTTGGTTGCAATAATTATTACAAATGAGCGTACAATAAATGCTACCATAAATTTATGTCATACTAGATATCGGGCAACATCTTCGTGTGCGCAAAAGTTAATTTTTTTATTTTTTATTTATGAAATATGGGGGCAAACGAGCAAACGGGTCACCTGATGGAAAGCAACTTCCGTCGCCCATGGACACTCGCAGCATCAGAAGAGCTGCAAGTGCGTTGCCGGCCTTTTAAGAGGGAATAGGGTAATAGGGGAGGGTAGGGAAGGGAATAAGGTAGGGGATTGGGCCTCCGGTAAACTCACTCACTCGGCGAAACACAGCGCAAACGCTGTTTCACGCCGGTTTTCTGTGAGCCCGTGGTATTTCTCCGGTCGAGCCGGCCCATTCGTGCCGAAGCATGGCTCTACCACGTATAAAACGTATAATTTTGCAGAAATTGCACATATAAATACATAAAAAGAAATAAAAAGAAGAATATGTCCTTCTCCGTGGTCTACTCTACATATGTGGCAAATTTCATCAAAATCGGTCCAATAGTTTCGGAGCCTATTCAATGAGAAAAAAACAAACTTTTCCTCTTTATTATATTAGTATAGGTAGATATAGATATACCAAGCTTTTCGCGTTTGTTGCAACAGAATCATTTGTCATGCCGTTGCACATCGATATTATAAAATAGTTATGGACATGCCTTACGCATACAAACATACATACATACATTTATAATCACGCCTTTTTCCCGTAGGGGTAGGCAGGATCGCCTCTTTCCCGTAGGGATAGTCAGAGACCACTTCTTTCCACTTGCTACGATCCTTATATACTTCTTTCGCTTCATCCACTTTCATTCTTACCATCCATTCCTCCTCTTACATTTAACGTAGCCAAGCGTCTCTCCATGGTCCGCTTTTCGCCTCCGCGAGAAACGAGACGTGATGGGTGGCGAACCACATCGCCGCCATTTTGGATAATTAAATTATTTTTGATTATCCATTGCGTTTCCACGGATTGGTGGAGAGGGTAGGAATAGGGAAAGGGAAGGATAGGTGGCGTGGAAAGGAAGATTGGTAAGTTAGAGTGGGAAATAGGGAATGTAGGATATTACCGCCCAGGAGGGCAAGGGATAGGACAGTAATAGCTAGGGAAGCCGGGGTCGCATACCCGTATACTATACCACAACTACCGGACAGGTAAGTTGGGAAGAGTACCCCATGCATACAAACAGCTCATGAAAAATGAGTCAAGATACAACTACATATTATGTTTACATGCGTACAGATAGTTCTTTCTTATCATCTGTATACATGATCAAGGACAGAGATAGCGAGACGTACTCGCACTGTACTCTAGTCACTCGCGCGCTTCTTGCACGGTATCCCCCGAATGTGTCCACACTCTTCCGATCCGTTCATACGGCAATGGCCGTCAATAATCGATTCGAATTTTTTGACGATTTATTAGAATTTACTACAAAATACGATTATACTCACGCATGAAATGTAATGCCTGATACTTTACTAGTGTTTGTCACTTTAACAACGCACGAGACGGCATCTTGATGACAATTACCGAGCTTCAATAGACGCGTCGCAACGTGTTACTCGTTAGGCGGCGCAAAGGTGACTGGGCATGGTCACTCACCGGGGCTCTCCTAGCGCGGATTAAAACACTTGTTCGGTACGGCACATCCATACTTACTTATATTGATCGAAGGCTATCGTTATCTCTATCAATACAAATGGTCAAAGCATCGTAAATTTGAAGCTGCGAGCGAAATAGCGCTATACGTTACCGTTAAGATGCTCCGGGCTAATGTTAGAAACTGTTCCTGACAGTTTTGATACTAATTATACTAACGAGACTGTGCACTAAACGCGTATACGTGATACCAGGATGCTATTGTAGCTTCGATTTACAGGGAAAGTTTACTTGTTTCTGTTAGACTTCTGTCTGATATGTTTTATTTACGTGCTTGGTGGATAATAATAATAATTATAATAGCCTTTATTCAATAATCTTACATAATATACATAATTAAATTTTAAACCAATTTCAGTATTTGACACCAGTTCCGCGAAGATCGTCTTGATTTTCAGCATATGCCTCCCCTAAAGCTTGCCATAGAATACGACCATGTGCTTTTCTCTTCCACGTAATTCCTGCTATACTTTTAACGTCGTCCTCCCATCGACGACGCTATCTCCCTTTTCTTGTCTTATAATAATATCTCTGACACCATTCAGTAACATCCTTAGCCCATTTGTCCTTTCTGTTCCTCATCATGTGACCTGTCCATCTCCATTTTAGTTTTTATAATACAGAATGTTACGTCCGTTACTCCGGTCTGATTACGAATAGTTTCGTCTTATCCTGTTATGTAGTTTAACATTGAGTAAGCTTCTTTCCATACGATGCTGGCAGGTCTTTAATTTGCGTATGCTATTTTCAGTTAAGCTCCATGTTTGGCATCCATATATTAAAGTGGGCAGAATACATGAATCGAATATTTTTTTCTTTGCTTCGAGTTTTATATGGGAATTTTTTACAACTCTATTGATTCTTTGAGAGACCAGTATCGTTTCCAAGCCAAATGTATTATATCTTCTGGCGTGAGATCTTTTGGCGATATTATTAGACCAAGATATGTGTATTCGTCAACTTATTCCACCGATATGTCATAAACTATAATAGGGATTTTCTCTGCGTGTGTCATTAATTTGTTTTTTAAAGGTAATCATAGTGTATATAGACAATAATCAAAGACATATATAGACTGTCATATAATTTATAGACAATAATCATATTAAATAGACAGTCCACTCTCGTAAGCTAGCTGATCAAGCATTTCTTGCAAGCCTCTCGCGTCATTTGAAATAATAATTATTAGAGCGTCTGCAAATCTAATATGATTCAATAGCTTTTCGTTTATATGTAGTCCTTTATTATTCCATTCGATACGTCTTAAAAATATGTTCAAGAACTGCCGAGAAGAGTTTAGGTGATAATGGGTCACCCTGTCTAACTCCTATTTTTATGCGAAAGTCTTTACCTACTCTCTGTTCTAATGTGAGCTTTCATGTTAGAAATGAGACGAATATTTTTTGTGTACTCCTTGATTTTCTAACGCTTACCATATTTTAGAATGTTTGAGTGAATCGAACGCTTTATTATAATCTACGAACGCATAAAAACAAGTAATTAATTTATAAAAGCAATGAATATGGTACGAGTATGGTGGATAATTAGATTTAAATAGAAAACGGTATTTTTCTGTATTTTTTTAAGTGAATAGTGATCTAAAGTCCCATATAAAAGTCAAACGCTCGCGCTACTAATGTTGCTACGAAATGTGCACAAAATTTCTTATACCTCCGAAGTTTGCGCGTTAAATTTTCATACAAAATCGTAAATCTTTTTGTAATTGAAACTAATTATGTAGGTTTTTTATACTAATGTAAAAAATATTTAAACTTTTTTGTGACTTCGAAATGCATATTATAATTACAAAACTACAAATAAAGTCTTAAATCTTTTTACTTTTATTAAGTTATGATAACCTAAATTATTCTTTATTTATTAAATTTAAATTATCTTAATTTATTACAAAAACCAATTTTTTACATGTAGGAAAATAACCAATTATATGATTAGGCATTTTCCAAATTTAGTTTGTCTCGTCTAAAGTAAGTATATTATACTTTAAATGAGACAATCTGGAATAAATATAATCGGCAACGGCTGCAAGTATTAACATGAAATTAGGGAGTTTTGAGGGAGAAAAATCGGTCTAACTAGGTTTTATCCCTGCTTTATTTAAACTGCGCTTTTTTAAGTTATTTTTTCCGGTAAATATTTTTGTGATTTTTTAAAATCTTATATTTAACTCTTTAGATGTGGAGTCAAGAGTCCGAGAACTCTAAGCGAAATAATTGTTGTAAAATTTCTTAAATAGCATCAATTATAATTTTATTACTATCCATTGTAAAATAGACTTCTTGTAAGTACAATTATTAATATCCAAATATGATACAGTAAATACCGACAGTATTGGAATCACAAACGATAAAGGTGAGTGCATATTCGATCAAGAACTACTCGAAACCCTGGCCTGAGAATGTTTAGTGCTTCACAGTACAGTGCACGGCATCGCAAATACCATTAGGGCCACGGGATTTCAATCATTATTATGTGCTACATTAGATTTAGATTTGCCTAAACCGGGAAATGTTCCGTTATACATACGGTAAACATTGAATGTAACTACGGTAACTACAGTACGAGTAACAAATTCAAATGGTTTTCCGATTATGCATCACTTCTACAAATGAATTATGTTTCTGTGTTTACTATTGTTTTGTATACTGTTAAAATTGAACATTGCACATGGTTATAAAACATTTAAGTTACGATGTAAAGTCAACGTACTATAATAAATTATATTTAACTGTGGGAGAGCCACACTTCAGCATGAATGGGCTGCCTCGACCGGGTAAATACCGCTTGCGTGTTTCGCCGAGTAAGTTACCGGAGACCCAACCGGAACCGGGTAAGGGATTTTAAGGACTGGGAACGCAAATCGTAACACCAGAGGAGTTACTTACACTTGTTATTGTCCTCTGGTGTTGCGAGTGTCCATGGGCGGCAGTAATCGCTTATCATCAGGCGATCCGTCTGCTCGTTTCCTGATTCATTCCATAAAAAAATATGCTATGAGAATCTATTAAATTATTTTAAGAAAATTGTCTGGTACCTCAACTCATTAATTATTTATTTTTTTCGAGTAATTACTTATTTTTGGCTGATGTATAATTTCATAGGTATGTGAAAAGAAATACTTAGGTAAACATAATTTTCTTACACCAATATTGATTATATAGTTCTAAAATATCCTTAAAGTAAATAAGTTCAACACAGGCTCGTAATGAATAAAACAAAATTCGGTCCATATTCACGTCGGCAGATGAGTGAAAACATTTTAGACCGAAATTTAATAAAGCTTTTGAGGTCAGACTACATTTTATTCCTAATTTTAGAAATGATAACGAGTTCTATAACGGAATTAATTTAATAACTGGCCTGTAGATTGAGGTTATGAAAACAATAGAGACTTATTTATATTAAACGTTGTTATGTAGTAAATGGAGTTGATTCAATTTCGAACAGTGTGTCGAATGCTAAAAATCGACATTAGAACAAAAATAGGAAACAACATCTTTTGACGACCTCTCAACGACGACTCAGTGGTTGAGCGTGTTGGTGCTCAAGCCGGGGGTCGCGGGTTCGAATCCCGCTTAAGGCGAAAATATACCTAGATGACGTCACAGATTCGGGCGTGGCCTAACACTTCCCGCCGCGCCACCCGCATACACCCCGCTGCGCTAGCGATCTCCGCGCCGCGACTCAAATTATAAACTGAGGAACAGCCCTTTTATACGACTTTAGGATTGATTTAAATGCAACTTGAAAATATTAATTTATTTCTGGTCTATGAGCAAAGAAAAAACGTAGAATGTATTAGCCGCTTCTCCTTCTTCTGTAGAAGCCGGTCGAGGTTATTCCCGAAATCTAGAAATTATTTGGTAGGCAATGCGGCTTCCAACCTATCACTTTTGATTTCATTTTCCACCTCTACGCCCACCAAAATGCAATACTTAGTGCTATTGACAGAATCACTAAAATATCCGATAGGTGTTTTTTCGCTTTCCTAAAAAAGAAGTTTCATATCGACGCTTGAAAGGTAAAAATGCCTAAGCGACAAAAATACCGAAAATGAGTTTAAATATCAATGAGTTTGTGTTTTTTTTCTGC
Source organism: Glaucopsyche alexis (assembly GCA_905404095.1). Classification (NCBI taxonomy): domain Eukaryota; kingdom Metazoa; phylum Arthropoda; class Insecta; order Lepidoptera; family Lycaenidae; genus Glaucopsyche; species Glaucopsyche alexis. The sequence goes on from FR990048.1 coordinate 9,772,332, forward strand.
GTCGATTGGTCTAATCGTCGTCTTCCTACGACGATTTTTTTGTCGCTTAGATATAGTGAAATTTATACAAAATCATGAATGTTATGTTCACTAAGCGACAAAAAGAAGCGATTTATAAAAAAAATCACTTGGATATTTTGAAGAATTTTAAAAATCTACTTAGTCTATTTTTCATGTTTTTACTTTTTTTTGTTTGCACAAAAATATTTTTACTTGTTTAAAAAATTCTTTTCGTGAACACTTTGTACATTTTCTCCATACAAATTATTTGTGAATTGTCCTTACAGTGCATTTAATTTGATACCATTATTTTACGAAAGTGCAACTTGTAGAATTTTACCCATAGTGAAATAAAACAATATTCGCGTAAAGATAGTTTTACATATTTGACACAATAACTATTCGTGCTATGTAGATATTTTTACTTGAAAACTTTTGTTTTTAATTATATCGGTTAGATATTTTTTTTTGGTTCCCTATTTTTTGGCATAAAATCATATGTCATAATTTTACTTGGCATAATTTCATTTGACCTAATAGTAGTTTCGCATAGTATTCATTTGGCATAACTTTCGTGGCACTAAGCATAATTTTTTTTCGCATAATTACTAATAGCATGATAATTGTTAGACATACTTAATTAACTTATGTCATGGGATACTCTTCCCAACTTACCTGTCCGGTAGTTGTGGTATAGTATACGGGTATGCGACCCCGGCTTCCCTAGCTATTACTGTCCTATCCTTTGCCCTCCTGGGCGGTAATATCCTACATTCCCTATTTCCTACTCTAACTTTAACCAATCTTCCTTTCCACACCACCTATCCTTCCCTTTCCCTATTCCTACCCTCTCTACCAATCCGTGGAAACGCAATGGATAATCCAAAATAATTTAATTATCCAAAATGGCGGCGATGTGGTTCGCCACCCATCACGTCTCGTTCTCGCGGAGGCGAAAAGCGGACCACGGAGAGACTCTTGGCTACGTTGAATGTAAGAGGAGGAATGGATGGTAAGAATGAAAGTGGACGAAGCGAAAGAAGTATGTAAGGATCGTAGCAAGTGGAAAGAAGTGGTCTCTGCCTACCCCTACGGGAAAGAGGCGGACCTGCCTACCCCTACGGGAAAAAGGCGTGATTATATGTATGTATGTATGTATGTACTTAATAAAAGGCATAATTTTTTATACGCATGATATTAATTAAGAATAATATTTTATGCATAATATTAAAAGGCATAAATATATTTACGCATACTTCTTTTTTTTCACATACTAATGAATGGTAAATTCTACTGGGTGTGTGAGTTAAGACGAAATAATAATTATAATTGTAATTTTCAACTGATAACGAAATTAAACTCGGACAAACGACACGAACAGCTATCTAAGAACATGCTAAGCCATAACTACGTGCCCAATACAATTAAAAATAAGGTATTATTTTTGCATTAAACAACCTTTTGTATTAATTATTTTAAACATGTTAGCGGCTTATGGAAATGTTTAAGAATGACGAAAAAGAATGTAATTTTTTCCTGTTCCCAAAATATTATCTTACGTCGCTAAGGTACAATACGAAATCAAAAATGTCGCTTGGGTATCAATAAATTCCAATACGTATGAATTTATAGACAAGAATAAACAGCTAAATGATCTGAGTGTTTATAAAACTGACTTAAATTGAATCAGTTTAGATGAAGATATCTGTGGCTCAGTGGTTAGCGCTTTAGTGCTCAAGCCAGAGGGCGTGGGTTCGAATCCATAAGAGAATAAAAAGTTTTCCGTGGATTCCTTGTAAAAATTATGTTAACTGGGGTTAAGAATTAACTTCAACGATTAACGAATTAACGCTGCCGACAAAATATGTTACTATGATAAAATTTTAAAGCGATTTTGCCAAGTTGATGTTCATAAAAAAAATATCAGAATATAACAAATATTGTTCATCTCTTTTGTTACATCAAAAGCTGCTATCACCGTACATTTTAATAACAAATGTATGGCGGTAGTAGCGTTTTTCAAGGCCAGGAAGCCAAATGGACTTCCACCCTTCATGGACAGATGCAATAGTCTCTTCTTAAGACACCTATCATGGCCATGCCATCAGACGATATGATCAAGGTGCATAGCTTCTCAAAGCAACACCAGGTTTTCCTATCGTCTAGGGAGAGTAGAGGATAGGAATCAATGTTCACTCCAATGACATAGTCTGGTACACGGACGAATCCAGGAAAGACAACCGGGTGGACGGACCTTCTACGGGGGCATGCCACCTACAGGCTTGCCTATATACTTGCTTAGGACAATTTACAACCATGTTTGAGGCTGTGATGAGTTGTTTACTACAGAGCCTACAGATTGTCCTTGTCCATAAAACATCCTAATCTTATAGAGAAGATTAGGATAATTTAGATGATATTTCTGCTACTGTCAATGCTTTCAGCGCAGTCTGTCAGAACAATCACACTGCGCTGAAGGCACTGACAGCAGCAGAAAGAAGAAGGGGCATTTTTGTATGGATCCCGTCCCCACTACTGTAGCACTACAAGACATATATCAAAGGACTTTAAAAGCCTGTAATTTTTTTGTATGACGAAAAATCTCTAAACCATGGGAGAAAAAAGTTAATGAGAGTTATAAGTGAAAAAAAGTTTAAAAATCATCCTGTATTATTGCACCATTTCATAGTGTTGCTAATAAGGAACAATTTTCGGGAAGTAATGGTATACAGCAAGCTTCAGAAAAGTGTTATATTTTGATAAATTGTCCCATATTTTGAAGAAATGTATGGAATGATAATAAAATGCTAAAATAAGCTCTTTCCTCAATTTTGTCACATACTTACTTACATTATGGAAATTGTTTCTTACTTGCGATACTATTTAAAGGTGCAGTACACAGGATGTATTTTTTTTCCATAATTTATGGGTTCGAATCCTGTCTAGGAAAAATGAGTTATCAAAAATGATGCAGTTTAAGTTTTCATCAAGTCGGCCTCGATATTCCGTAGGGCTAAATTGCTATTGCTAATTTTTTTTGACTTCTCTTACAACGCCCAGAAGAATAATTCACCATGTACAATATCTTTTTTACTTTTTTCTGTACCTAATCGTTTTAAAATTATTTTTGCTATTTAATTATATGTATTTTAATGTAATATTTTATCTGAATTATTTGATTTTACATAAACCACTTTTCCAGGCCAGGATTCGAATCCGCAAATTAGGAAAAAAATACATTTTGTATTATTGCACCATTCGATAGCGTTGCAAGTAAGAAACAATTTCCAGAAAGTAATTAGGTATGTGCGAAAAAATTGAGGAAAGAGCTTATTTTTGGTATTTTATTATCATTCCATTCATTTCATCAAAATATGAGGCAGTTTATCAAAATATAACACTTTTCTAAAGTTGAGTGTATACCATTACTTTCCAAAAAATTTTCCATAGTAGCAACACTATGAAACGGTGCAATAATATAGAATGATTTTTTAAACTTTTTTAACCCTCATTTACTTTTTTCTCCTATGGTTTAGAGGATTTTTGTCATACAAAACAATGACACTTTTTTTAAGCCCTTTTATTTGATATATGTCTTATAGTGCTACAAGGATGGGGACTTTTTGCCCCTTCTTCTTTCATCTAAATTAGTTATGGCTTGTGTTAAAACGCTAAACATGCTAGGACGAGATAACAGCATCAGTCTGGTATGGGTTCTAGGCAACGGCAATATCTCCGGCAACAAAACCGCGGATGAGCTGGGTAGGCTTTGGGCCAATTGTGTCACGGTGTCATGCCCAGAATCGGTATCTCCCAGCACTACCAAGAGAGAACTCAAGGAATGGGGCCGCAGCTTAAGTATAAAGCAATGGGCTGAAATCCTAGGCCTTGAGTTTTTACTTCTATATTTTTTATTATTTCAAGATCAAAATTAGCTAACGTTTTAGCTCGTTTTAGTCAGACAAGGGAACTGCAATTAATTTTTATAAACAAGAATAAGGAGAATATTGTCAGTTAGGAGCAAAAATTTACAATGTCATTGAATAATAAATTTACTAAGATAACTTTAGCCGTAGAAAATTCTTAATGTAAGCAACATTTATGTAACTTATCTTGTTTTATTTTATAAACTCTTAGGCCATTTAGATGAATACTCCTATAATTTTTTTAAAGTGTTTGGAATTAGTTATTTTTACCTGTTATTACAGAAAATGTATCTATAGTTTTTTATTAAATTATCTATTTTTACATGTTGCTGAAAACCTTTAAAATAAAATGTAGGCAATTTTACTTGATATTACATAACTTTCGTTGATAGCTTAGATAATTTTACCTATTTTTCGAATTAGGACTTTTTTACCTAAGCGACATAAACTGCCTGTAATTCGAAAGCTATATGACTCGTTTTAATATCAGAAATTGCTATAAAAATAAGATACACGTTGTATCCTTTTGATATATAGATTTTTAGATGTATGTTAAAACCATCTAAATCCGACTATTTTGTGATTTTAATGATTTTTTTCTAAAAATTTTAACGTTAAATCACTCTTCTATAAAGTTTACTAAATTTATGCGTCATATGTGTCTTTCTTTAATTATTATATTTTCTTTAATTATTATTTTTTATCAATTATTATTATTTAAACTGGAAATATCATAATTTAATATGTATTATATAAAATATGAATTTGCTCTCCTACGCTATCGAATTGGATTTTGTCTGTAATGGTAGTTGTATGTGTGTTAAATAAATAAATAAATGTCGCTTAGGCATTTTTACCTCATATATTATATACCTCAAAACGTTGATATACTAAATAGACAATTAAAACAGAAATAATATAATATATCTATGGACGCTTCACACCACGTCAATCTGATCCCGTGGTAAGTTCTCGAAGAACTTGTGTTACGGGTACCAGATAACGGAAGTATATTTAATACTTTTATACTATACACATAATTAAGATTTTTATTATATTATACACATATTTAGTACACATCCATGACCCAGGAACACAGAAAACTTTTTGTTCCGTCGGCGGGATTTGAACCCGCGACCCCCGGCTTGTGCAACGACACGCTCAACCAACTGAGCCACAGAGGTCGTCATAGAAATAGAACTATACACTTTCTGTGAAATTTACAAGTACACATTATATAATAAAATATTATACTATAATATTATATACTATATAATATTATATTATTAAAATTTCAAGTAAGAAGTTGGAGGAACAAAAAAGTACATTCAACGATCGAACATTTTCATTCTATCGCAGGCAGAGTGCTCGCTAAGGTTTTCATAATTTATTTTTTACGGCATGTTGTTTCCTATTATTTCAAGAGTAAAATAAACGATTGCGAAATAGCGGCACCGCGGAGAGTGACACAACCTCCTCGTACGAAAGTCAGCGGCTCACTGTCCCGCGCGCCCGCGCACGCACCGCTTACAAATATTTTCACAAAATAATAGTTATTTACGTATATTTTGAAAACAAAACGGTATTTCGAAAAACCCAACGATGAAATGTTAGATAAATATATTCTTCACATTTTCGTAAAAGAACCATCTTTATAGCCGTAGCAGGTAGTAAGTAGATAGAAAAAGAAATCTGAAAACAGGGCTTTTTAATTTTAATTTATTTAATATTAATCTTCGTCGTATTAAAAAAATTAACGATGATATTAAAGATGAAGGATTGAAGTGTGAAATGTATATTTTTTTGAATTTTTTTATTCCCATTTTTCGGAGTAGTTCCGACTCAAACTGAGCGATTTTTAAGCTTTAGGGGCTATTTGCCCCTTAAGGAACAAAAAGTTTTTCTGTGTTCCTGGGTCATGGATGTGTATTACATATGTGTATAATATAATAAAAATCTTAAATATGTGTATAATATAAAAGTATTAAACATATTTTCGTTGTCTGGTACCCGTAACACAAATTCTTCGAGAACTTACCACGGGATTTGATTGACGTAGTGTGAAGCGTCCATAGATATTATATTAATATTATTTATTTTATTATATTATAGGGAAAGCTAAAATGAAATCACAAACTATACAACTCAGATGAACATCCCATATTATTAGACCTTAGAAAGAAAGGTTAGAAAGGAAAGTGTAACTAGCTTGTTCCCGTGGCTCCGCCCGCATAAATATAAATACAGTAATATCCCATGAGAATACTGAAGTATTACGGGTAATTTTTTGTCCCGAAAAAGTTTTTGGGATAAAATAGTAGCCTATGATTTAATCCAGAGCCAAAATAATTACCTACCGTACCAAAAGAGATTTTTGATTTTGGACCAGCTCTATGTACACTACATAGGTAAATAGAAAATTTCATAAAAATACAAAAATTTTAATTTGAAGAAGGTTACATGCGTACAAAAATGATTATTTGATGAGTTTTTTTATTGCAAGAACCCCATTTTTTTACGTAGTTGACAGTTTTAGGAAGAGACGTCTTCTTGAATGTCATACGTTTTTCTCTGTCAAAAGTCATGTCATTGTCAAAATGACATTCGTTGGATAATTCTGATCTGCAGTGATATTCTCTAAGGACATTTTCATATATCTCGACAGCTGAATCCGCGGTGAGTGTCAAATATCATATACGAATTTGACACACACCGCGGATTCAGCTGTCGAGATTTGAAAATGTGCTAAGAGAATAGACAGGCTGATCCGCCATGTTTTATTTTACGTTGTGTTGGTCTCCTTGACGAAGTTATTTTAAATGTATATGTAGGTACATTAAAACGAAGTGAAATAATATAAAATAAAGAATAGGAAACAGTAGTGTAGCTATATTTACAATATATGGTGTACATAGTGCTGGCCCGCGCCTCATACATTTCTAGAACATGTCTTTTCATCTAAATTCGTTCAGTTATTTTTGCATGAAATAGTAACAAGCATCCATCCATCCATACATCCATCCACCCTCACAGACAATAGTAGTAGGATAAACCAAGGGTAGGGAGTAGAGGAAGAGGACACCGATAAGGGTCAATTCACACCGAAACGAAACGATACGCGACATGGCGCTGCATTTTTATGATAGCTATTCAAAATTGAACTTTATGCATTACATAAAATACACGTTTCATCGAATGTCAGGTTGCACCACAATTTTTGTCTGTCTAATAGTTCCGAACGGCCGGACCGATTTTGACCGAGCTTTCACTGGCAGATAGCTGATGTATTATAAAAAGTAACGTAGGCTACTTTTATTTAGGGCTTCCCGTTTAAAAATACAGGGTTTCGTTTCCATTCATAGTTTCACGCTAACAAAGTTGTAGGCACCGGCTAGTTTTAAAGAAAAGCTTATAAAAGGGACGAATTGCGAAAAAGGAACCTGGCTATTCTTACCGCTAATTTATTACGAAGTCAAATATTATGTAGGTACTAATACTCTATATATTACCTTTTTTTTACTTTAAAAGAAAAGAAATTCCATCTTTTTGGTAAAAGATAGCCCCGCGCGAGTTCTTCTCGCCGGGCTAGTTTCCGAACCGGTGGTAGGCATCATGTAGGACAATTCTATAAGTGTTATATTATACTTATACCTATAACCTTAGATATGGATTTTTTTTTGTTTTCTTATATTTTATATTTAAATATTATTATACGAAGTAACTTAGGCTACATTTATCTAAGGATTCCGTTTAAGAATACAGGGTTTCGTTTCCATTAATAGTTTCACGCTAACAAAGTTGTAGGCACCGGCTAGTTTTAAATAAAATGTTATAAAAGGTACGAATTGGGGAAAATGAACCTGGCTTTTCTTACCGCTAATTTATTACGAAGTCAAATATTATGTAGGTACCAATACTCTTAAAATCCTACTATAATATTATAAAAGGGAAAGTTTGTGAGGATGTTCGGATGGATGGATGTTCGTTCCTCTTTCACGCTAAACCCAATGAACGGATTTTGATGAAATTCGGTATGGTAGTAGTTTGGACCCTGGATTAAAACATAGGGAAAAAAGTACCCTAAGTATATATAAAAGTAAGTAGTGTTCCCGAGGGATACTATATTTACGCGGGCGGAGCTGCGTGCAACAGCTAGTAGTTGGTAACTAGTAAAATATATTCTACCTGATCAGTGCCGATAGATATTTCAACAAATATGAAATCATAGGACCGGAATATGGGACTCCTTATGAATTTCAAATTTATTTGAATGCATAATTCATACGGATTCGAAAGTTATTTTTTTTCCAAATCTCTTTAGCTTCATTTGAGTTTTATATAAATTATTTATTTTATTGCTTCAATTTATATTACTTTCAGGAAGAAAAGAATAATATGGAAATATGTAAGTGCCACCAAATACGGTCAGGTTCTACCTTCAGTTTTGACTGAACGGATGGACTAAACGCTTATGTCTACCGTGTATATGACAAAATCACTTCAGTTTTACAAGCTGTATAAAATTAACATTGTAGGATAAAAATTTAGTTATGTAGGTACTTTAAATTCTAGAGCCGTTTTGGATAATAATAGTAAATGAATCCTACTACCTACTGTGCAAGCCGAACTGCGTTTAGTCTGATGCGATCGGCCTCCCCGTGTATGGTGGGTCTGAAACTGGGAGTTTTGAAGTTCCAAGTGTTCGTATCGACTACGCTGGACTAACGGGCTCGGATATTTTGAGCATTAATTAGCAAAAAGCAGCCACGCGGAGAAACTCCAATTAAGAAAATTCATATTTATTGGAACTCGTACAGTTTTTTAATGCCGATGAAAAACTAAAAAGGACTTTCGAAATACATTTAGTTTGTATGTCACCGTAAAATTGTAAAACCGTTAGATTGTTAATATTACTAGAGATATTGTAATATTATATCGACAGATTGTCAATTAAAAACTTCTCCTTACAATTTTACACGTTATTTTTCGTAATATTGTAATATTTACCGTGCTGATTGGTTGAACGGCAAGTGCCCTGCACCGCCATATTTGTTTGCTTTTTCATAATAATAATGATAACGAAAAATAATGCGTACAATTATAAGGAGAAGTTTTAATTTGATAATCTGTCGACATATTACATTATCTCTAGTAATATTACAATGTATCGGTTTTTACAAATTTACGGTAACATATACATAAAAGTGACGTAAAACAGCGTAGCGTGTCTATACACGGACGGAGCTGCGGGCAAAAGCTAGTTAATTATTAAACTAATTCATTACATAGGAATAGGCATGCATAACAATTTCTATTCAATAGCAGAATTCAAACTTGCGATATACCCAAAGTAAATGAGCTATATAATAATAATATACATACATATTTCCAAAATAATAATATTACATACATACATACATATAATCACGCCTTTTTCCCGTAGGGGTAGGCAGGACCGCCTCTTTCCCGTAGGGGTAGGCAGAGACCACTTCTTTCCACTTGCTACGATCCTTACATACTTCTTTCGCTTCGTCAACTTTTATTCTTACCATCCATTCCTCCTCTTACATTCAACGTAGCCAAGCGTCTCTCCATGGTCCGCTTTTCGCCTCCGCGAGAAACGAGACGTGATGGGTGGCGAACCACAATATTATGTTCCCAAATGTATTTTAGTTTTATTATTTAGGTTTAAGTTCAAAGATATCTTCCACCAGAGACAAACATTGACCCTAAGTGGCATATCCTAGTGCCAATTTTGTCCCATACAGAAAATGTTCTGGTAGTTTTATGTTAAATTAGAGTAAATCCGCGCTCAGCAAATGTCCTGTACTATCGCAACCGTAACTCGTCCACGTTTTATCACCTGTCTCGCTCCGAAAGAGCCTTTTTAACTACATCCGACTGCTCTGACAATGTTGTGTAGTTTTTAAACTTGATTTTAAGGTTAACAACACAGCTTATACTTTTATAAAGATGTTAGATTTCGATTATTTTGTACAAAGTAACTGTCAAATTCGATTATGTTTAGATCAAATAATAAATGGAAAAATGTTATCGTCAAAAACTAAGGCCCGCTACAGACCACAACGATGATGTATAGTTCGGTGACAGTAGAACATTTAGTATGTGTACATGCACCGATTCGGGCGGTCTAGTATGAAGAGGTAATACTGTACACATCTACTGTGAGCGACCTGATGTTCACATTAATGCTTTCTTGTTTAGTTAATCTGGAGATAACGGTGTTGGTTACACAATCACATAATATATTTTTTGTCTCATTGTGAATCGTATTGTAAGCTTTGATTGTGTTGACTGTTGGTTTACTCAAATAAATAAAATAAAAAAACTATACAGTTTTATTGTAGTGGTGTATAGCGAATATTATAAAATACGTAGAATTAAATTATTTAGGATTTTTGTTATTATTTCAAAGTTTGATGTAACCCTAGACAGAGATGAATTTAATACAAGAACTAATTAATAAAATATTGTACCCAGTTGACGCCATAGCAAAAGTTTGCTATGTACCACCGACAAAGTTCCCGCTTGGCCAGTCTCTAAACATTCACCTTTGCACTAGGACGCCTCAAAATATTTAAACGCAAAAAAAGTAACCACAACGACTGCAGATGAGGTTGAACTACGTATTTACACTTGAGTATGTTTGCCAGGCCACTATTCGACGGCGCTGTTGAGCGATTTTCATCTTATGCCTGGTCGAGCGGGAACTTGTTCGGTAGTACATGTAAGTGTATAGAGATGGGGCCGTAGCGACAGATGCGCTATTTACACTCCACAAGTAAACTTCGCCCTTCGCTCATGTAGCAGCACGGCGTACTTCAACATTGGAAGTATTCCAACAGCGATAGGCTAATGTGATTAATACAAATCGTAAAGAACAGTTTAGGACTAATAAGCATTTGGCAATCAAGCGAGATATTAGCTTTCGTTGCCAAAACATTCTTATTTAGAGTTACGTCTTGCTTATCATTGCATTTTATTGCTTAATTTCGTGCTGTAAACGGCAATTTTAGATAAGCAACTAAAACTATGGAAATATGGTACATTTAACAACCGTTTTTTATTACGTTAATGTTAGTTCTACATTTATATCTTCATATAAGCGTCATTAAATAATCCGTGTCTCAGTAACTTTAGACACTAGCTACTACGCTAGAATTTGGTTTAGCAGCTGATGTTTTGTTGTATAATAGACTCTGTGGTTCAACTTTATCATTTTTAGATTTAAGCTTCCGTAGTAAGAACGCTTATAGTTTCACTATGTCTGTCCGTTTGTCTCTCGAGACGTAAAAACAATTTGTCTCCAACTATTTAATATTGCATTGATCTAACTCCTTGAACGTATGTGAAGAGCATTAAGTATATAATTCATGCTCATATATTAAAGACAAGGCTCTTCCCGACACAATTGCCACGTAATTCTATTAATTTATCTACGAATTGTTAACAAGTGATGAAAATTAAACAATCTTTGGATTACACATAATTAAATTGCTATTATATTACATTCTTGGATAATTTTAATTAAAATAAATACCGGCCGAATACTCAAACGAACGCTACAATAAAAAAAAATCTCATTCACATGCTGCCAACATGCTGCACTTATTATTCTGTTAAGCAGAGACCTATACTCTTAGCAAAGACCATTTTTTTTAAATATTTGTCTATGTCATCACGTCATGATGTAACAAAAACTTTAAAATAGAGACGATGAATTTGTTTTAGATCAGCAAAATTCTTATATTTTCGAAAGGCAACATAAATATGAACTGAAAAGTGCAAAAAGTACAGTAATTAGTGCTATATTAAAAAGTTAGAGCAATAAAATGACAATTTTTTTTTTTGCTTTGATCGCAAAACGAAAATTACTGTTCAAATCCTTGTTATTTGTGACATTTTTTGTTATTACAATAATATACATAAACGCAGTATTTAAGTTAATAAAATCGATTTTGTACTTTATCATCATATATTTTCAACAGCAGTGACGTCACTCCTGCTCCTTTTTGTATAGAGCGCTTCCAACAATTTCACTTTTGTGATGACTGTATTTCGTCAACGGTTGATCGTAGATATGCCATTGCAATGACAATATTTCCTGACCTATTACGTACTTTTCGAAAAGCCAATAAAAAATATTCTCTTTAAAAGCGTTTGAACTGTTACCGTGAATGAGTAAAATTTTATTATCTATACTAATATAATAAAGAGGAAAAGTTTGTTTGTTTGTTTGCATCGAATAGGCTCCGAAACTACTGGACCGATTTTGATGAAATTTGGCACACATACAGAATAGACCACGGGGAAGGACATAGGCTACTTTTTATCGCGGCAAAATGTACGGTTACCGCGGGATTTTCTTTTGTCGCGCACGAAGTCGCGCGCAACATCTAGTTGGTTATAAATTGAAATAGTTTAAAATTAGGATAACTATTATAATTAATTGAAATTCTACTTTTATAACAAAAGAGATAAAGTTTCTAAAGAACTTAAAGAACTTTCCCTCAACATTCGAACAAAAACTTATCAAAACGCTGTATAATATTCATATTTTTATTATTTCTAAAATCAAAGGTCCTTTGACACGTTCTTATTGGAAGTACATTATTAGATGCGATCAACTCAAAGCGCTTTGGATGCAAGTTCTTTAATATCAACGTTCGGTATGTCTTTATCAGTGCAATATTAATTCCAACTCTATTAAACTTTCAACAAAACTTTACATCTTCGACAGCGACGTCAAAATTAATATCGGATCGTCCTTGTGTTGAAGGTAAGTACATAAATTAATTTAATTATGATGTGTATTAGATAACCCTGGCAGTAGATATTGTTACATATTATATGTTAAAATCAGGCACTGTAGCGCGAATTTGCTTGAGTAAAATTATATATCCCTTACGATTTATATTATTACTAGCTTTTGCCCGCGACTTCGTCCGCGTGGAGTTCGGTTTCCATACAAAATTTTAACACCTTTTATACTCCCTTTTTTTTTTCAAAAATCCTTCCTTAGCAGATTCCTACGTCAACCATTAGTGGTTCATAACCATCAAATGGTTAGAAATAGATCACTACGTCGCACAATTTTTGACAGGTCACGGAAACTTTAAAGCGAAACTTTTTGGATTTAAATTAGACCCGTCTCCGCTATGCGAGTGTTCGACCGAAGGCGGCCCTTATGAACAAACTGCTCATCACATACTCTGGGAGTGTGGTCTCTGGTATGACGAAAGAATCGAAATGTTGAACAGCATCCATTGTGTTTCTAGGGTAGTGTATTATGAAGATCTCGTGGGCTGCGCGAAGAACTTCCGGGCTTTCAAACGTTTTTGTCATAAGTACTATTGGAAACAATGCAACACTATTTTGACATCATAAATCCATTGTAATAATAATTGTCATATTATAAATCAAAACATATAATTACATTGTCTGTAGTCATAAAAAAACATGTTATTCCCGTGGTGCTTCCCCTTTAATTCTGACATTTTTTTGGCATCATAATTTTTGCTGTCTCCCGCTTTGCTTGGGGAGGGAAACTGGAATACTTCCTACTCCTCCTACAATCTTCTGATTAATTTCGTTGCGGGTTCCAAGACAGATTTAGCATGTCCCCCGGGCACCCCTGAGATCATATCAAAGGGTTTTTGCGGTTGGTTACCACTGTCGATCCTGGCTACACAGGAGTTGCAGTGGTGGGTAAGTGTGGTGGGCCAATTGCCCGTTAAAAAAAAAAAGATTCCTACGTCATTACAACTATCTGTATGCCAAATTTCAGCAAAAATCGTTCAGTAGTTTCGGCTGTGCGTTGATAGATGAGTCAGTCAGGTTTGCCTTTTATATATTTAGAAGATAGAAGAAGATTGTATTAATTTATCTGGGTACCGAATGTCGATAAGTTGCTTATATATATAGCAAATAAAACTCTCACATTATGTAAACGACGACCAGGTACCTACTATAAATCCTGCGTATATATACGTATGTGTCTCTAATTTCTACTCTCTTATTATTTTTAAGTATACTATTATATCAATATTTTACTCGCACTATTACGATGAGTAAATGGATATCGCACTTTATACTTTATATTTTAATCATCTTCTTATTCTTATCTACTTCTTCTTCTTACATATTATAATAAATTTCGAGAAGTTCTCTCGACGTCTCATAGATCCCATCATAGGTCGCTACTTTGGTAACAAAAGTACCGATTTGGGATTATACTCTTTACAGCAAAACTAAAATCGGCTGAGTTCAGTAGATTGTAGGTATAGATTTTGATGTTAAAATTATAGGTATGTGCAGGTTGTAGGTATAAGTGTAGTTATTAATTTATTCCAGTTTATATTTAAGACAGAATAACGTAATATCAATCTTACACAACTACAGAATATTATCATTTACTAAGATCGATTCACAAACCCTTGTGACGGATGTTTTTCAGCGAACTCCAAAACACAAATTTTATATAGCTATATAATTATGTAAAAATATAGCTTACAAAAGCATATAAACAAAAAAAATATTATTATCTAATATATAAAATTTCCATGTCACAATGTTAGTTACCGTACTCCTCCGAAACGGCTTTACCGATTTTTACCAAATTTTATATGCGTATTCAGTAGGTCTGAGAATCGGCTAATATCTATTTTCCATACCTAATTTATAAGGTAAAGTAATGTTTGCCGGGTCAGCTAGTAAACCTATAAATATACAATTTAATATTAAATAAAGATTATTTGATTCTCTTTCGATAAATAAAATCAAGTGCATTTCTTGTGACAAAACTTTCATAATATTGAGGTTTTATTGCAGTTTGAAGAAATAAAATCTTTTGTGAAATCTTAAAAGAAAAATCCTCATGATTGCATAAAAAATGAAGTCGTTTACAAGTTTATATTCGAGTGAAATTAACAAAGTTCAAGCCATTTAAACAACTAGTTCATGCTTTGTCGAAATCGTTTGGTAGGTTAAATAGGTTTGTAGAGAATGCCGGAGGAAAACGACACTGCTGTGAATAAAGATTTAAAACGTCAAGCTTACAGATTCTTCTGATAAATAATGTAAGCAGTTTTCTCATATAGAGTAACCTATACAATTTGTTACGATAGTACGTGGGTTCAAAAAAATATATCGAATGTAAGGCAAAGAAGAAGTAGGCTACTGGCTAGAAATGTCTAGTCACTAGTGCTTGTACTTACACGCACACCTTCATCTCAAAATCTTATAGGTACTTTAAACGAGACCATCTTGTATGTATATTGTATATACATATAATCGTAATCACAAAAAGAGCTGCAAGTATTAGGTACCGTAAAAATTAGTATGCTAGGGAGTCTAGGTCCATTCCCTGAGAAACTACGCATTTTTAAGCTACATAATATGTCTTTTTCTTTCGTCGTGCAACAAAACTACCTATACTGTTTATGTGTATTTTTTATTATATTAAATAGGTATAGCATAAATATTAAGTAACAAATTCAGATCATAATATTTCATAGTTTCACGGAGAAGATTTGGTAAATTGACGTGAAATTGGAAGCTATAAAACACATAAAGGATTTATTGGACGACAATTCGCATTTTCTCGCCTTCGACAAGATAGAATTTTATGAAACCTCCCAACATAATAATACTTAAATCTAATAACAAAAATATTTTGAAACAAGCAGTTTGTTTTTACCCGACTATCAAGAAGGGTTATGTTTTTCCTAGTAATAAGGTCGAAAAGTGGTACACCGGATCTGACCTCGACCGTACCTATGTAAATTCCTTTATTCCCACGTATCTTCCAAAGTACGGCTGGACGGATTTCAATAATTAAGGTATCGTTTGATTTTTCTAAATAACCCTAGTGTCCTTAGATATTTAGTTCAAATAAAAAATACAAAATGGCGGACTTTCGCGCAAAAATGTAAGTAGTTCAAATTTTTTTTTAACCAAACCTACGAGTAGGGTATTAAAATAAAGGAAATTAAAAGGAGATTTCGAAAATATGTCATGTATTTAAATTTAATCAGGAAAAATTACAACCATTTCAATTAAATCATTCGAATAAATTTGTAATCAATACATTCGAAAAGTCGTCTTTTTGATTTAAATCAACCAAGTGTGTGTTGGTTAAACTAAAAAATTGGCGGGAACAATTTGCATTATAAATTGTACGAAAATATATGGGCCCGCCTGCTAACAAACATAACTTTAATTGTTTCACTTAGGCTTTCAGCTCATAGTGTATAGTATGTCTCCTCAATCTTGTTTCGTTCTTTTAAGTGCGTTACTTGGGTATTTGTCGTCTTTTGCAGTCGGGTTTTTTTTAAAGACGAGGTGTGGCTGGATTTTAAACGCCGATCATTTGCACCCTCAGAGGGTCCCATCACGTCACCCACTTACGCTTACGCTTCACATCCTCCCTCCGAGCCGAAGCTCTGGCGACTCCACTCTGACCGGCCGGTTAAGGCAAGTCAGAGGTAGAGGCTATTCTCCGTCAGTGTTCACTCCCGCCGGCCGGTGAAGGCAAGCCGGAGATGGAGAATAGAGGTTCCCTCTTGGAGCACTCGGGTGCATGGGGTCTCTACTCCTCAACAGCTCGCCACAAGCTGCCATGCGGGCAGCTTTATTATTATTATCTATATTTATCCATAATCTTATGTAGAACAAATTCTAAATATCAAACAATGCTAATATCTGATTTCATCTTGAATTCATGCAAAATGAAGTTAACCATAATGAAATGAATAACTTACCACATAATCACACATCAGTTTCAATGTTAAATATAAATTCAAAACAAGCAAAACATAATAACACTGTCGTAATATTATTTAATTATTTTGGCATGTAGATTACACCGAAAATTTCTATGTTCGATATAATCACTGTCATGAATTACAATATAAATTGGATAAGCTGGGACATTCAAAGCCCTTTGTAGTGACAGGTGAAGCTGAACGCATATATAATTGATCACATTCAGAGATAGTGGAGCCAAAGCGAACGTTCTGAAAAGATAACGGTAATTTATAATTACAAAGCGCTTGAAGTTTGCAAGGATCAATTGTTTTTATGGTATAAGGGGTCGAGAATCGCCTGATGGTTAGTGATTACCGGTGCCCGTAGACGCCTATAGACGCCCGTAGACATCCGTAACACTAGTCGATCTTACATAATTGCACATCGAGAGAGCTCGACATAACTCGTGGCAATAGGCGATCGCCCTACCCCCCGATGGTTGCACGCCTTGTCGTGGCGGTGGGGCTTAGTAACCGTGGACTGGTCACCCACGGTGAAGCTAAGAGGCAACCGGGGCCGGCCGGTGTGCCGCCGGCTGGCCCGAGAAGGGCGCTCCCAGCGGGCTGAACATGTCCGCTGAGGACGCGCGTGGAGGTGGGACCGCAGAAGAAGAGGAGTGCCGGTAATACGGTGCGCCGTTCTCCCTATCTTCCTCGGCCGTGGAGGAATCGCAGGGGGAGAGGCGTGATGGTATTACGGTACGCCACTCTCCCTACCCCCTGCGAGCTGGCGGGGCCGTTCCGTCAAAACGGCGTTGGTGGGGCCGCAGAGGAAGAGGCATGTCGGTATTGCGGTGCGCCGCTTGCCCTATCCTCTGCGGCCGAGGTGTGATCGGTGGCAGAACCACAGACCTGATCTGCCACCGGATACCGGTTGATGAGGCTGGTATCCGTGGCCTCTTAGTAGCAGACTCGGGAGGGAGTCTGCTACAGTACTGGTGGAGGCCGTGGAGGGAGGCGCACCTTATCATCTGGTGCGCCTGGGGCCTTCGGGCCTTAGATGGAGCCGCTTCTGGGCGGCTGCCGTCGGCGGGGTCGCGGATGTGTTTATCGTTCCCGTGACCCCGTCACAGGGCGGTGTGGAGGAAGGTGGGGGGTGGTTTTTAGTGGGTATACCGTGGGTCCCATTAGCCATTGCCGTGCGGGCCAATTATCCCACATGCTAATTGGCCCGCTGCGCGCCCTTTGTAGATAGGCTGACCCCATATTAGGCGTGCGCGTTCCTCGGGCGTGTGAGTGACGCGAGCAGCGCCTGCATCGCTGACACGCCCGCGCTAATGTGGGGGAGGCCTTATCTTGACTTATGTCATGTCGCGTCGCCTGCATACTTCCTCGTGCAAGAAAGGACATACATCCATAAATTGAAAAATATACCACATAGAATCAATATTGCACTTAAGCGGAATTTGAAATACAAAATCTGGCCACTGTTTCTCAAAGCCAGCAACTTTAGCAAACTGGACACGTCAAGATTTCTAGTCTAAATTCACCCACTGACATATCGACATCGGTTGAGGAGTTTTATTAGACCGTTCCGTAATTATCACAAAAAGATAGTTAAGTTAATCTGAAAATCTCTTGAGCACGTTAATAACAAAATAACCACTGTTTAAGAATATTTTATAAAACTCTCTAAAACTTTAAACAGTTAAAAAAAAGTAGAAGTATTAGACACAATTAGTAAGGAAGTCATAGTATATTTTATTAGAAACTAGCATGTTTTATCAGAAAATATGCCATATATTATATCAACACCAATAGAAAACTTTTTTTATAATTATATGTTATGTTATAATATTTACGACGTTTTATGTTCTAACTGAAATGAAATTTAAGGAATCGAGAATGAAAATAAGTATGCGTAAGATCGCTTAGTCCCTGTACGCAAACTTCCTTATATTTTCACTTGTTTCTGTTCCGTGATAATAGGAAACCCGTTTTGGTTTTATGACCACAATTAGAATGCACTACGAATTCAACCAAAAATATTTTTCTAATATAATTAATAATTATGCTTAGTATTTCGTATCTCCATCAAATATTTTTTTTTTATTTATGATATATTTTATTATAACTATTTTTCTATCCTAATAACAAAACGGTGTGACGGATAGCCAATTTAACAAGAGCTGGACTATAAATTCCTGTACCTTACAATAGTTACAGAGATTGCACCTGGGAGCTGTCTCAGTACTGTCTTATTCTATACTAAGCTTGTGGATAAATCCCCCGAAGTTTAGTACCTCGGGCAAGAAACGACAAATTGTGTTATTAACTTAAAACTTGGTAACGAACATCATTTTTCACGTCAATCCAGCTCCAGAAACACTCTACGTAGCACTAATGTTGTAAAAAGTACGTTGTCACCATTATTTATTTTAATTGGGGTGGATACACGAGATAAATGGTCTTAATTTTATCTTCCTTCGCAGGTCTAGAGGAAAATATTAAACAATTTTTTTTTTTTGTAATGGAATGTAATATTTTTAAGTGATTACTCACACCCCAGTTTACCATACTAAATTCTAAACACAGCCACTGAACTATGAAATCTGAGGATTTTTTCTTGCCTTACAGCTTTATTTTCACAATTTATTCTCATTACGTAACCAACGCGCTTCGAAAAAAGATAGAGATTACTTTGAGCTAATGTCACATTACGAATAAAAATTACGCCGTTTAAGAACGCGTTTCTCTAATCTGATACAAAAATACTAATTTTATTTCTGCTACTTCAAAAACCCGTTATTTTTAATCCCACTAATGGATAAACAAATTTGCGAAAAAATATTAAACAAAATAGCTTAGTTTGGCCAACAATAGCTGGGTGTATACTGTTCAGTCTATTCGCTCGTAATTTTGTATATCCATAATTTCTGTGGCAACAATATTTAAGGCAACTTGATTAAAAGTGCTGAAAACCGCAGATATTGAAAAGCGGTTTACTTAGTATTCCTCTAAATTAGATCCAGTTCATTTATTTATTTATCTCAACAAAGTTAACTAAAATTACCTAAGCTACAAATGATAACTTGTACAGAATAAGTCGCAAACATAAACAACCTGCACTTAATATTACAAATATTTCGTATGTTTAGTTGTTTAAATTAAATAATCAAAACTACTGGATCAATTTAGATAAAATTTGACACAGCTACGTTCCTGCGAGATTTTTTTAAACATACGAAATCGCAGGGAACGTCTATTTTTCTTTTAATAAACTTTTAATCTTATGACTTTATGACAAAAATGCAAACCTATTAAAATAAAACTTAAAAGTAATAATATTATACCCCAATATATTTTATAACCTAATTTTTTAAATCTTAAATCTAAACCAACATACCTATGGGATACAAAAAAACTGATACGTCTATAAAACCGTCGAAGTTGTGTCAGCAAAATAAAACGTTAGGCACTAAGCATAATGTGATGGTAATTTGTTGCTAATTCAAAAGGAGCTCTGAGGGCACTTAGCAACGGTTTCCCCTCGTCTAATGATGCCTCGTCAAAAATCTGAATACAAACGACACTCGTTACACCTTCGCTTAAAAGGCAATTGATAAGAATACGCTCATCTTTACTTATTAATATTATTATAAATACAGAAAAATAGGTCTATTTGTTGTCACGCCTAAAATATTGAATTGACTTTGATGAAATTTGGTACCTGGAATATATTACACCTTGGAAATAGAGATAGTATTAGTTGCGGGAAAAGTATACCTAGAGTTTCACGCGATGCGGTATTATACGAAGTACGTTGCGAAGAAATTGCGGGCAACATCTCCTTTTCTATACTAATACACGTAATATAATAAAGAGAAAAAGTTTGTTTGTTTGTTTGGTTTGGCTATGAAATTACTGGACTTTTTTTTTACTGGATTATTATAACTTCTTGAAGTTATTAAACCCATCGTTACTTTAAATAAAACATGATTAATTTGAATTTATTATTTTAATATACGAGATATTAAATTTAATGGCAATCGGAGCAGATTTTAAATATTTTCCATACATCCTTTCAAACCTTATTTTACACCCTCACAATCTGAATTCGGAATAAACCTTGAAACACGAAAATGTATTTTAAGAGCATGTTTCTTAATTTTAACTTAAAAATGGTGCAGATAAATATTTTCCAAACAAACGCGTTTCACCCCATTTAAAGATAAACAATTTCAAAATCCTTTCTTAGTGTGCGTAAACAATATTTGAACAATTTTCACGTATCCACTATTAGCGATTACGTCAGTTAGTCAACGGGGACATCTCCTTTTTTATTAGGGTTCCGTAATACTTAAGGAACCCTTATAGTTTCGCTCTGTCCGTCTGTCTGTCTGTCTGTCTGTCTGTCTGTCTGTCTGTCTGTCTGTCCGCGCCTCTACCTCTTGTAATTATGAATATAAATTGATGAAATTTGGTGCAGTTATAGATTGTGTATAGATCACGGTTTCGGGATCATAAAAAAATAATAATTTTATATTTTAGGGGTGGCTCTCCATACATGTGAAGTGGGGATGAATGGGATTGATTTTTTCACTCTACCCCATCGTGTGGGGTATCGTAGAATAGGTCTTTTAAAATAAAGGCAAGGTTTCATACGTCACTTTTTTATAAAGTTGACCATTTTCGAGTAATCGGCCTCCAAAGTGGTTTGTAAGTTGGTCCCCCCCCTAGAATTTTTAAACTATAAGAGATAGAAACTTGCAAATTTCCATGCTCATAGATCATGCTAAAAACTCTTTAGGAAAATTATTGTGAACGAAATCGGACAGTAACTTTAGGAGTAATTAAAAAAAAAGCATATTACGCGTTTATAGTTACGGAACCCTCCTTAGACATGTCCTGACATGCTCTTGGTTAGGTTATTTACATATATTACTAGCATTAATTTCCTGCAGCTTCATCCGCGTGAAATTAGGTTTTAAACTTTCATCCCCTATTTTACCCCATTGGGAGTTGAATTTTTAAAAATCCTTCCTCTGGCCTTAAAGGTTGGCCTGTGCGTTGTCAGTCAATCAGTCAATCAGCTTTGCCTCTTATATACATTATAGGTGTGTATATATATAGATATAAAAATAGATATATAATAGAGATTGCAGTCTTGTAAAGAAACTGATTTATCGTTGTTTGTAATTGTAAATGTCTCTGAAATACAAGCACCGAAATTGTGTGTATCTGAATGTAGACAAAAAGAATACAACGTTACTGTTATTACTTATTTTCCTGGAATCGTAATTGATTCACCTAAAAAGTTTCTATCTCAGGAGCAAGGTACTCCAAACTTTATGTTCTTGATGGAATGTTTGGTAGCTGACATCTTTTCTAATAAAATTAGTCGGCAGGTGGTCTTACAAGTGTCTGTTCTATTTAAATTTAAGAACTTAAGTTTGTAGACGTGATGTAAATTCTACATGCAGACTTTAGGAAAATTAGAGTTTTTATATTTAGAAGTAAAACATTTTTATTTAAGAAAATTGATTCAAATTCCAATGAATGAACATGGCGCAAAATTATTTCAAGTATTTAATATTAACTATTTCGTGGAAAACGTCTGATTGGTATCAGTCACGAAAGTCACTAATTCTGCAAAGAAATAAAAAAAATGTTGCAAAGAAATGAAAAAATGTTATAATATGATTATTAGTCGTATATTTATAGTTCATACGTAATACTTAACAGTATTCTATCAAGATATTAACCAACAAAATAAAATCGAATAAACTGAATAGAACCCAAATTATTTTTAAACAAAAAATTAAACCGACTATACACAAAAAGAATCAAATAATACTTATTTTCTAAATAACTCCCTTTTAAATTAGGCTATTTCTCTACTTAATCTTCTTAATTTTGAAGTCGCTACCAGCCCAAACGATATCCTACAATAGTCCCAGCACTCGCTCAGCCCTCACCGCTCCACCACCGATACCACGCCCCATAAATGTACGTGCTTTATAAAATCGGCCCCAAAAATCTTAAAGGTTTAACTGCAGACACTTTTTGCCTCACATCTCTCATCTATAATATATAGGTCACCGTAAAATTGTAAAAATCGTTAGATTGTAAAATAACTAACAAGATTGTAAAAATATGGCGAAAGATTCATTACTATCTATATATTTATAATATAACGAAAAATAATATGTTAAATTATAGGCAAAATATTCGCGTCGGAAGTCTATAAACATTTAACAATATCACTAGTTATATTACAATCTAACGGTTTTTACAATTTTGCGGTGACATATATACGTCTATGCAAGCGATAACGATAAGACGTAGTCGCTTGTGGCCTGAGTTTTAAGTTAAAAGTCCGTATGTCCGACTGATCCCTGTGATTTAACTTGTACCTGTAATTCAATAAGAAAGGTGCGATCCCTCAGGGTCCAATATTCGGCCCTGTACTATCAAATTGACAAGATTTACATAAGAGATCACACCGATGTTACCCTAAGGGAAATTATATTTTTCAAACCTTATACCTAGGTGAGAATTTTGTTAGGTACCAGTTTATTTTTATTATTATTATTATTTTTTTTTATAAAATAAGGGGGCAAACGAGCAAACGGGTCACCTGATGGAAAGCAACTACCGTCGCCCATGGACACTCGCAACATCAGAAGAGCTGCAGGTGCGTTGCCGGCCTTTTAAGAGGGAATACGCTCTCTTCTTGAAGGTTTGTAGGTCGTAT